>JARYGA010007039.1:0-43336 GCA_030545235.1 Helianthus tuberosus
CCCATCAGTTTGCGGATGAAATGCAGTACTTAGGTTCAACTGCGAGCCAAAAGCTTCTTGGAAGGATTGCCAAATCCTTGATATGAAACGTCCATCTCTATCAGAGATGATCGAGAGAGGCACTCCATGACGTGCAACAATCTCTCGCATGTATATTTCCGCAAGTTTACTCGTGTTGTCCTTTTCTTTGATTGGAAAGAAATGTGCGGACTTTGTTAGGCGGTCAACTATTACCCAAATCATATCATGGCCTCTGGGCGTCTTGGGCAGTTTCGTTATGAAGTCCATTGAAATTTGTTCCCATTTCCACTTGGGAATCTCAGGTTGCTGCAGGAGTCCTGAAGGCTTCTGGTATTCAGCTTTCACCTTGGCGCACGTTAAACACTTGCCAACATAAACAGCAGCATCGCCTTTCATCCTAGGCCACCAATAATAATCCTTGAGATCTTGGTACATCTTATCCGCACCTGGGTGGATAGAGTACCGCGACCTGTGGGCTTCATCAAAAATAACCTTCGTTAATCCACCAAACAGAGGAACCCAAATCCGTTTCATGAAGCATAAAGTTCCTTCCTCGTTTGGCATTAACTGCTTCTCCATCCCACGGAGATACTCATCTTCAATGTTCCTTTCTTTCAAAGCTTCTCTCTGCGCGGCACGAATGCGTAGAGAGAGATCTGTCTGGACAATCATCTCCAAAGCCCTAACCCTTATGGGCTTAATCCTTTCCTTTCGACTCAGGGCATCAGCGACCACATTCGCTTTTCCTGGGTGGTATTTGATCTCGCAGTCTTAATCGTTCAACAATTCAACCCAACGTCTTTGTCTCATATTCAGCTCTTTCTGGTTGAATATGTGCTGTAAGCTCTTGTGATCCGTGAAAATTGTACACTTTGTACCATACAGATAATGTCGCCAGATTTTCAGTGCAAATACCACTGCGCCTAGCTCCAAATCATGCGTGGTATAGTTCTTTTCATGAACTTTCAATTGGCGTGAAGCGTAAGCTATAACTTTCTGGCGTTGCATCAACACGCAACCCAATCCTTGACGCGAGGCGTCACAGTATACCACAAAATCATCAGTTCCTTCTGGCAGCGATAAAATCGGTGCATCACAAAGCTTGTTTTTCAGTAACTGAAATGCTTCTTCCTGTTTGATTCCCCAATCAAACTTCTTATCCTTCTGTGTGAGCGCGGTCAGAGGTTGAGCGATTTTAGAAAAATCCTCAATGAACCTTCGATAATAACCCGCCAAACCCAAGAATTGTCGAATCTCGGTTGGCGTCTTTGGAGTCTCCCAACTCTTGATCGCCTCGATCTTTGTTGGATCCACATGGATTCCATTTCCATTAACCACGTGTCCAAGAAACTGGACTTCGCGTAGCCAGAACTCACACTTCGAGAACTTGTCGTATAATTTCTCCTTCTTAAGTAGCTCTAGAATAGCTCTTAGATGCTGTTCGTGTTCATTCTTCGTCTTTGAATAAATCAAGATATCGTCTATGAACACAATCAAAAACTTGTCTAGGTACGGCTTACACACTCGGTTCATCAAATCCATAAAAACGGCTGGCGCGTTTGTCAACCCAAACGGCATTACCAGAAACTCGTAGTGTCCATAGCGAGTTCTGAAAGCGGTTCTAGGAATACTTTCCTCTTGTATTCTCAGCTGATGGTAACCAGATCGCAAATCGATCTTCGAGTAGTAGCTTGAACCTTGTAGTTGGTCGAAAAGATCATCGATTCTCGGCAAGGGGTATCTGTTCTTGATAGTTAACTTATTCAACTCCCGGTAGTCAATGCATATACGAAAACTACCGTCTTTCTTCTTAACAAACAGTACTGGAGCTCCCCAAGGTGAGAAGCTTGGTCTGATGAACCCTTTATCCAATAGCTCCTGGAGTTGTGTTGACAACTCCTGCATCTCTGATGGCGCAAGTCTATAGGGTGCCTTGGCTACAGGCGCGGCGCCTGGAACCAAGTCAATGTGGAATTCGACTTGCCTTTGAGGCGGTAATCCTGGCAAGTCTTCTGGAAAGACTTCCGGATATTCCTTGACGACTGGAATGTCTTCAATCTTTGGCTCAGCAGCTTTCTTGTCCACGATGTGTGCTAAGAATGCAACACATCCTTTCCTCAAGCACTTTCTAGCTTTCAGGCAGCTAATGATTCTTAGTGGCGTATCATGCTTCTCTCCGTGCACTATGATCGTTTCTTCATCCGTCAGTGGAATACGGATGGTCTTCTCATGGCAAACTATCTCGGCTTTGTTACTTGATAGCCAATCCATTCCCACTACCACATCAAAACTTCCCAACTCGACAGGTAGTAAGTCTAGCATAAACTCGTGCCCTCCTAGTTCAATCACACATCCTCGGACAAGTTCACTGGTCTCAACTAGTTTTCCATTTGCTAATTCGATGGAATATAGAACGTCTAACTTACTAGGCGTCAATCAAAGTATATTCTTAAATTCTAATGACACGAAGCTATAATCCGCACCAGTATCAAACAAAACTGATGCAAAGAGTTGGTTTATAGGGAACGTACCGGTAACAACGTTCGGATCCTGGCGCGCTTCCCTTGCGCTAATGTTAAAGACTCTTCCCCGTGCTTGGTCCAATCCTGGGCAGTTCCTCTTAAAGTGCCCTATGTCACCGCAGTTAAAACAACCCAATCTTTGACCATTACCTCCTCCGTTCCCCGTTTGATTGTTGTTTTGATTTCGATTCGCGTCCCCAGCTTGATTTGCATTGATCCCTCGATTTCCATTACCTCCATTATTCCCTTGTACAAGATTTCCATTGCCACCACGATTATTGTTTCTATTTCCAAAACCTCTTTGGCCTCCCCGGCCTGCACTAGCCCAGCATTTATCCTTCAGGTGGCCAGCCTTTCCACAAGCCTCACATACTTTTGGCCCACATCGGCCAGAATGATGACCCTGGCAGGTGTTACACTTGGGATGCGTACCCATATATCCTTTCCCTTTCTTTCCAACACCGGTTGCAGCTTGGACCGGTGTGCTTGGTTCTCCTTTCTTGCCAACACCGCTAGTACTCTGCTTGAAGTTCGAGAATTTCCTCTTATTCTTACCAGACGACTCTACGTGAGTCTCTTTCTTCTTTGGCTCAACATTCGAAAACTTGTTCAGGCGGATAGCTTCCTCAGTAAGAGCTACGCTCAGATCTATGGCCTCTGTGATAGTCGCAGGCTTGGAAGTAGTGACCATACTCATGATCTGTGGAGCTAAACCCCAAATAAAGCGCTCAATTCGCTTGAATTCCGGTGTAACCATATAAGGTACCACATGAGATAGGTCGTGGAATCTCTGAACGTACTCCGCGATTTTGGGACCGTCCATCCTCAAATGCCAAAACTCAGTCTCCAACCTTTGTATCTCAGCACGAGAACAATACTTCCTTCGCATGAGCTCCTTTAGCTCATTCCATGTCATTGCATAAGCTGCGGCTTCGCCAAGAGTTTGCACTTGTAAGTTCCACCAGGACAGGGCTCCGTCCAAAAATAGCCCAGAAATGTAAGTCACTTGCTGGTCTGGAGCGCACTTGCTCATTCGAAAAACAGAGTCCGTGTTCTCGGCCCATCTTACAAAAGTAACAGCACCTCCGGTGCCGTCGAAATTAACAGGTTTGCAATCAAGGAACTGTTTGTAAGTGCACCCTGCACATACGTTAGAATTTACAATTGGTATTAGCGGGCGTGCTATAAGTACCCAAATTTATGGTAATATGTCTCAAACGACTTAACATTACCATGTGGTGGGTTGTTATTGCCCTGGTTGTTGTTGATACTTCCGCTCGATCCTGGTTGGGATGCTGCATACTGCGCTATGGCGGCAGCGATGATTTCTTGAAGTTCTGCCTCGTTGGCAGGCATACGCGTTTGGCGTCTTGGTGGCATCTTCTAAAAGATGGTTCACGTTGGTCAGGTCAAAATAAGTAAAGTGTACGTATGTAGCAATAATATCAACGCATAACATCTCATGTTATAAATAAATCAACCACATAACATCTCATGTTATAGAATATAAACAAACAATCAATCAAACATCACATATAATGAGAATACTGCGATTGCGCTGTCATAAATCAAGACCACAATGTAAGGTTTACAAGTTCATAACTATATCATACATCATCAGTGACTAAGGGCCACATCGCCCTAGTCCAAAATATCTAGTCAGTGACATCAACATCAAATATACAAAACATCAAAAGTCATAATCATCAAAATGTGGTCTCCAAAAGCTGTGTAGTCTGCACAATCGCGGTCGTCTCACCAAAAGTCTACCCGTGTCGTACAAAAAGGCCTAAGCTGATGGCGGTGGAGGAGGGGGAAAACGAGAAAAGAGTAAACGGCGCATATGAAGCCAGTCCTCCTCCATAGCACGAAAAGCGCGCAATAAGTATGTTATCTACTGCTCGGGAGTCCAAAAACGAGCAGCAGAATCAGGTGAAAGCGGTCGAGGAGGGTGTGATACTGCAGGTGGGGTCTGGCACTGGCACGGGAGTCGCTGAGCTCTCTCTAGCTCCTGTACGCGACGGGTCAGCGCCTCCTGCTGTACATGAAGGATGTGAGAACATCCTCCGTAGAATACCCAATGTGATATGGGTGATACGGATCCGTCGGTGGCATAATGGGGGGCGTAGTCCAAAGGAACGGCTCACTAGATGGAGCGAAGGATGGTACAGTAAACGGTGCAACAGTGGGAACAACAGTGGGATGAGAAACCTGAGGCACAAACTGGCCTCCTCCTGACACAGAAGGTGTATGACCAAACGGATGACGTGACGAACCCTCCCCAGGACGTGGCAGAGGAATGTCCTGGAGGTAAGTGATCGGGAGATCTGTGCGGTGAGCATCTGTGGTGTGTGGGGGAATCAAGGGAACATCAATGGAAGCTGAAACAGGGGCTGCAATGGGGGCTACAGGTGGTGTAACAGGTACCACGAAAGGTGGGAAATCATCATCATCATTTATCCACCCATTGTGGGTGTGAGCGTATCGTGGATCAATATGGGTCGCGAAAGGTGCACGGTCGATCATCACCGACATAGGGTCAGGAAGTGGTGCAACAACATGATCCTCTAACAGAAGTGGAGCATCAATATGAACATCAACAGCATGATCATCCACCAACTGTGGAATAACAACAGGATGATCATCAACAGGTATATCATCAATCAAAGGAGCAACAGCAGGTGCATCGGCATAAACAGGGTCATGCTCAAATGCGGGGTCAGGAACAACGCCTGGCTCAGGGGCCACGACCGGCTCCGGATCAACAAACTCCATCTCAAAATCAGCTGGATCAGCAAACATAGGGTCGACAGGGGCTACAGGATCCTCCAAGTGCTGGTCTAAGTGTACGAACTCAATGTCCTGGTCTGGATCAAAGCCAGGTGGAAAAATAGGATCAGAATCATCATCAACATCATGATCAAACTCAAAGTCATGTGAGGGTGCAGCTGATGACGCCATGTCAGGGTCGGCGTCGTGTGAGTGGTGCTGCACTCCCTGTGTGTGCGAAGGTACGGATGCCACAGACTCAAAGGAGTCTGGGACAGGTGAGTGAGCATGAGCCTCCTCTGCAGGAGCATCAGCAAGCAGTAGGATATCACCGGCAGCAATATGGGCCTCGCCCTCAAGTGCGTCCTCCTCAAATAAATCGACATCATCCTCAGAAACATCAACAAGTGGCATATCAACAACCGGATAAGCAGCAAGGGGTATAGGAGCAGGGATCACCACGAGTGGTAAATCCCCAGCGAGATGGCCATCAGCAGGCTCAGCTACGACATCAGGTAGCGCAAAGGGCTGAAAGTCGTCATCATCTGTGCTGGTAGTATCGGAAGTGTACACCTCATGCTCCGATGAAACTATGTCGTCTGATACTATGGCCATAGGGTCCAGAGTGTCGGAAACTCCAGTGTCTGATGAAGAAGGCATGGTGTCTGTAATACAAACACACATACGTACAAACAATAAATCATATAATCATATAAACATGTTAGTCAGCAATAAGCAAACAAGTAATCATCTTAGTCTACCCTAGACTATCCTCTCAGTCTCCCTGACTGAACTTCCTAGTCCCATTAGACTACTCCCTCAGCCTCTCAGACTGAGCCTCCTAGTCCCACTAGACTACTCCCTCAGCCTCTCAGACTGAGCCTCCTAGTCCCACTAGTCTACTCCCTCAGCCTCTCAAACTGAGCCTCCTAGTCCCACTAGACTACTCCCTCAGCCTCTCAGACTGAGCCATAACTAACAAATAAAATGTGCTCACTCTTTTGTTTGGGAAAATGTTCTGTGACCTGGATCTGGACGTAGTGTATGCAATGTAAAAATGTTTTTTCGTGAGAGCCCTAGTGATCATAGTCTAGACTCGAGAAGGAATCCTAGTTCGCTATGATCAAGGCTCTGATACCAAGCTGTCACACCCTGGCTTTGCGGAAGCGTGGGTTTATTTGGTGTGACTTCTTAATACCATAGCTTAATCACAACAAAGCTATATGAAAGTAAAACCATGAAGATCATCCGTTGATTTAAGTTTTAAAAGTAAAATACGACAACATTGTTTAAAGTCGACACATGCAACGAGTTACAACCCAACAAAATAAAAACATTGTTCATACGACATAACCACCAACATAAAGTAAACACCGTTTAAGACTTGCGACTCGTCCAGGTAAAAGTCACAATCCCTAAACGTGGATGACCTCATAACTCTTACGCAGCGTGAAAACGTAGCATACTTCGCAATGTATACGAGTTATATTATTTTTACTCTAAAAATAATATATAGTTCACAAAATAATCATAAAATCACACAAGTGGTTTTACCATAAAATATATATTCTAAATATATATTTAACAAGTTTTGTTTACGAAAATCCACCTCCGAATACTTGGTTATTTCATAATAAAATCATGGCGAAGTTTACTTGGAAAAACAAGTCAAAAATATATTCATAACACTTGTCACAAAAATATTTCTAAGTGTTATTTTCTGGAAAAATTTCGCCAGAGTTTCCTCTGTAACTGGAGGTGGCCACGCTTACTAGCGTATCATTTTCTTTTCAAAATTCAATCAACAATTTATCCATCATCAACATACAATGTTCAATCGTCAAACCAGTCAAAATAAGCATAAATTACAAACACATGAACTTGTAAGTTGTGTAAAAGTATGTAGTAACTTTCTAACATTTTTAGTAGATCTTTCTATTCTTTAAAAATAAAATCAGTTTCTTGAATACTTTATTTTTAAAGAATATGCAATTTTACATCTTCTAGTCAAAAATTACGGAAATATTTCTTTGTTAAAACCTTTTGTCACACAAGTGTTTACACACTTGTTTGTTCACAAAAACACCTCTAGTTTATGAAAGATCCGGCTTTAAAATGAGGCTTGTATATTTTACTTGGTTCTTCGAAAATACCACTTGTAGATCTTTAGATCTACTAGTTTAGAACTCCATTTTACAAGAAAAACTATTTTTACACAAGTTCATGTTTATGCATGAAAGGGTTTGTCATCTTGTAACTTTCCTACTTAACATAATGCTAGTTCATGTTCCATGAACATGATCTAGCGTGGTTAGATGACGATCCATTCCACTTCTAGCATTAAACAACATAAAATAATCATTACTAAACAAGATTCATGAGTTTTACACCATTATTTACTCTTTAACCAACAAGTTCATCATTCTTACTAGACTTTTAGTTTTGATCTTTAGTGTTCATGATTTTTATCCGTTAAATCTCTTATTAACCACTTTAAACATGAACAAGAAGATGTTTAGAATCACTTACAACTAGCTTAAGGCTAGGGAAGAATCTAGGCGAAAACAAGGTGGTTAATAGCGATGTAGAGAGGTCCTTGTGATTCCGTAAGCACCGAGTCTCCTTCTGTGAACTCTAGCACCTTGGGATGTATGTGGAATTACAAGATCAAAGTTGAAAGTGGGTGGATGGTGGGTGTTGGGTTTCGGCCGTAACCAAGCCAAGAGAGAAAGAAAAAAAAAATTGAAGTGTTTGAATGAAAGTGGAATGCTTAGTCTTATGGTCTTATTTAATAACCATCCAACCTCATTAACCATGGGATAAAATGCCATCTAGATATGGAACACACTTGATTAAAATAATCAAAAAGTTTATGGAGGGTGTGTGTTCCCTAGGGGAAGCGTTCGGTTGTGGGGGGTGGGGTTTACAATTGGATTTCAACTTGATAGTTAGTGCTTTGTTATGTTTAGTTAAGTAACTAGATTAGTTACTTAGTGTGTTATGTTTTGTAACGGGTGTTAGGGTATTCAGGGACCCTAACTGGCTCAGAAAAAGAAAAATAGTGTCATTGACAATATTTTTAGGTTCCGGGTAAAGTCCGGTCGTTTGGTTGAATATTAATCCGTTAAAGTGCTAAATAAGCATTTAAAGTGTCGTTAATATTTGTTTTAGTGACACAATGAATTCCTGACACTTTGGAAAGTGTCTAGTATTATTTTCCCATGTTCTTGCACTTTACTAGTTAGTTTTAAATGCTGAATTTTTATTTAAAGTGCAGAATTTTTTACTTAAAGTACGTTTTAGGCATATCCGGTCACTATAACAATCACCTAGTGACGCAGTTCTACAATCCTCACCTCCCTACACTCCCTACTAGTGTAGTAAACTATTCCTGGCTCATAATGGCCTCAGAGACAGTGTCTGTCTGATGCTGGCAATGTCAGCATGTTTACTGGGTTATCCGTTCATTGTGCTACTGTGCTTTTGTGCATCAAGTTTGTCACTGTAGTTCTGTGTAAATAATGGAGTGACGACAATAAAGTATGATGCATGTACGTGTATGTATCAGAATTCAAGTAGCAGTTTAATCACAACTGTAAGCAAGCACAGTAATTAAGCATTAATTAAATATTAATTAATTCGTACGGATACCTGGTTTGGTGAGGGTTGTCACACATATGACATGGTTTAACAAAGCCTACATACTAAATCAAAACCTAACCTAAGTGCTTATGACTCATTACGACCCGTTTAGGTAGCTCACGCTACTTTAATGCGTCGTTCGCGTAAAACGCGTTCGGATTGCCTAACTAGTCCTATGACAAGTATTATATGCCTTAACAAGTCTAATAATGTTGCCTAATCAGTTTAGATGTCAAAATTTAAGTTACATATGCTTAAAATGAAATTATGCTTAAAAAGGGCATTTTGGTCATTTTCCTAAGGCATATGAACTACCTATCATACAACTAACTAAACGAAATGACCATAAGGTATAACCTCGGACGGTTATTCCCTATACAACTATGGTCACCTAATGTGTTTGGTCGGATCCTAATGATCGACCAAACGGGTCGGGTTTGAAAGTCTAAGCGGTTGTTTAGACCGCTTATCTTACGACCCTATATAATCACTAATTTAAAAGTGACGAGTTAAACATGCTAAAACATGTTTTACGAAGTTTGAAAACAAGTTTGATAACAAAACAAACGGTTTTGATACCCAAGAATAGTTTGGTTGCAAAATACGCATAAACGCGCATTTTGACCGAAACTATGACTCGTCACTACACCTAATCAACGTGGTAATCAGTAAGTATAGTCACACGGGACTATAACCATCGTGATTACGCTCACGTTGCAAAGTTCAAACGAACTTTGTGTTGACCAAAGATTGGTCAAAGCAGAAAATCAAACACTGTTTGACTTTCGTGCTAAAAACGAAATAAAAGCACGAATGAATACTTACAACGGGTCCAAGCAAGGAAATCTTGATTCAAGTTGCTCAGGTATGAAGTGTTAGAACTCCAACTTAGAGCATTTGAATCAGATTTTGTGAGGAACAAAAATGAGATGTAACACCTCAAAAATTTACGTCCTATAATGTCTTGACACGTGTCATAACCTTTGAACGTGTGAATGAATGTTCTTGAAGGACTAAAGTTGACAAACAATGAAACTATGTATATATAAGGGTTCAAAGTGTCAACAATGAATAAATATACTTTACAAAAACCCTACATAATGTTTATAACCTTAAACGAATGGATCATGGATCATACGAAGCGAATCATGAAAGAAAGTGAGAGATTACAAACTACAGGGGTTAAATGTGTCAACATGTTAAGTTATACCTCTGAGTGACCTTTTAGCAAACCCGAAGCCTTTTAACGATTAATTATGCTCACTAGATTGTGCCATAAAAATTTCACCAAGTTTCGTTACCGTATGAGAAAGTTATGATAAAATTCGTGTGTGAGGGTTAGATTCGACAACGTTGAAAATTAGGGCTTTTCGGGTGATCACAAAGTTACCCGAGGACTTAACAAAGATGGTATAAGCCCTAAAGCCCCCATATGTCAAATATAAGGTCTTAAAATGCAAGAATTACATTGAAAACGACCTTTCGGGGGACCAGGGACTGAAATGCAAATAACAAAAACTTGCTGAGCTGGTCATCCACACCATCGCGTAGCGCGAGCTTGAAAGACCTCGGCAATCGCGCTACGCGACTGCCTTGTCTGAACAGAAAACATGCACAGATGTCCTGCATGTTTGTTAACCGACTTAGATCGAATTTTGGCATACCATGGGCTTCCCTATACTGGTATTTAGGCTGTAGAGGGCACTTGTGATCATCCTTGAACATTGTAGACCCATTTGGCATCAATCTAAGATGATTAAAGTCACTAGATAAGGCTCATAATGTTGCAACTTTCATACATTCACTTCCAAACTCATCTGATCAACTTCTGGAGCATAAGGACCATTCTCAAGCATCCTAAATCGATCATTAGACTTGTGTAAGTATGCTTAATCTTCTCTATTTCAGTTATGCTTAGTTTATAGCCTAGAAATCAAACCGTCGTAACTACGGTTTGACTTAGCGATAAAACACAAACGGTCCAGGGTTTTTTCGAAACGAAAGTTGTTACAAGTTGGTAATATTGTGGGCAATTAATCCTTAAAAGGGCACCCTTTGATTCCCGATCTAACTATGTCGTTTGTCGAGTCAAACTTCTTCCGAAAAAGTCAACATAACCATTAAACATGTAATTAGCGTTACAGAGGGCGTGTAATCTGTTTTATTATTCATATAACCTGCTAATAAGCATAAAAACTTGTCTAAGCTTGTTTGATTCGACAACTCTCTGTTTTGAACCGATTCGGAGCCGAAAGTCGCATAGTTTGACTTTCTGCTTTGACCTCGATTCTGACCCGTTTTTGATAGGTTTAGACATGCCTTAAAGTTCCATTAGGACCTTGTAACATGTTAGTATAAACCTCTGTGGTTGTTACCTTGATTGTCCAATTCGTTTCACATTTTCGTTAAATTGCCAAATGTTGACCATATTGCCCTTATGTTCATAAAACGAGATTTTTGAAGATGTGAAAGTGCAAAAGTCTTTGTTACTGATTATTGAACATGTCTGTAAATTTTCACGTCAATCGGAAGTCTAGATTAGGAGTTATGCTTAATGACGTAATTATAAACACTTTTATTAATTAAACAGCGTCCTTAGCGTAAAACCTATCTAAACCCAATTTTTGTCACCAAACCTTTTACCCACTGATGTTAAATAATATTTTGGGATTTTTGAAGATTTTTAATTATTTTTAAACTGATCATAAGCTAGGATTAGCGCCTTGATTCGGTAAATACCGAATATACCCTTTTAGGCCATAAAATGAGTTTTACAAATCCTTTTGATGCCAATCCAATTGCTACTGATTTTAAATATTAAATGGAGTGTTTTGAACCTGTTTAACTAATCAGGAAACTCAGAATCCTATTTTAACCCGTACGTCGCTTAAAACGGCTTTATACGCGTATTATACGCATAGTTAGGGTTTAAAACTATTTTGGCATATAAGACTTATAACCAAATGTTATAACCTGTTAAAATAAACCATTTTACTGATTTAATCAGACCCAGATCATAGAAGATAAATTAATTCCTTTTATAATCTTTAAAATGACCAAAATACCCCTAAGGGGCTTAATATGAGATTAAACTCGTTTTGGGCATAATGGAAGGTATCCTACTGATATCACAACATATTTAAGGCATGTAAACTTAGGAAACCTGTTTAGGACTCTTATGATTACCCGTTACGCTTCGTACGCGATCGGTTCGGTTTATGTAACTAGTTTACATAAATTAGCCGAAACGGGTCAAACCTTATCGGTTTTATCTCAAAATCCAGAATGTGTATAATATACCCATATTATACAAGTCTCCGAACTTGTCGGGTCTAAATCACATTCTATTCCAGTCTTCGCCTTATCATGCGTTTGAACCATATCTTCCTTTTTAAAACTAACCGGTCTAAGTCATGACTTAATTAAAGACCCGTTAGGATTCTAATAGGTTATTAAAAACCTTTGTTCCAGATTTAGGAGCCCAGTAAAAGCTATCTGTACTTGCTGATTTGATACGGCTGGGATTGAATTTATATTTAGCTCAGGTAAATACTTTTAACTTATTTTCCCTATACGGGCTTGGGGTACGGTATATAAAATACCGCTTGGTCGGGCATTGAATCTTTAATTGTATGGTGGTTAAAGTATTGAGATGTTCCATTTAATTTGTTTTGTTTGCTTAAAGCCTTTGGGGGTTAATGACCGTTGTCCCGGATATCCCTGGCATCATTTTACGAAATGGCCACGACCTTAGCACACAGGTGTAGGCGTACACCTGTCAGTGTCTCATAATTAAAGTGGTGTGTCCATTAATCTTTAACCCGGCTCGATCCGGGCTACTGAACGCATAAGAAACATGTAAATCCTTTACAAGTTTATATATTTAAATAATTATCCCAAGTTATAAAATATTATTTGTGCCATGTGCATTCAAATCAATCATTTTTAAAACCTTTTCAAAATGAGTCGGTTGATTGTATTTACCAGTGTAAACTGACGTATTTTCCCAAAAAGGCTAAGTGCAGGTACTAATCGGAATTGGTTGGCTACTCCTAGCATCAATAAAGAGTATCGCAAGCTTAGATGCCTAAAGTCTGTTGAACAGTGTTATTTTATTTTCGATCCGCCTGTGGATCCTTTACTTCCGTTGTAATACTTGGATGTTACATTATTTCGGATTGTAATATATTTATCCTTTTGCTTCCGCTGTGCATTTATATATTGTGTTGTTTGACTATGATGTTGCCAACCACGTCACGTTACTCCCCTACCGGGCCCACCGGTGAAGTGTGGAAATTCGGGGTGTGACATGAGAGCTTGGGTATTTATAGAAAACCCATAACCGTTAGGTCATTCCCCGTAAACCATGCTTGAATCATGACCTTACACTTGGGCCCAAGGTTTTAGAATACCATGGGAACATGTAACCATCAAATACCAGCCCATAGGGTGCAAAACCATGGGTTAAAACCATCAAAAACAGGCTGGAGGTCCAAATTCAATGTTTCTGTTTGATGGCCTCTCGCCGGCCACGTAAGAAATGATCAAGGCTTACGCCCCAGGCCTAGCAAACTTTTGCAGATTTACAATTTTAGCCCCTGCAGTCCCAAAACTTGGTTTTCGATGCATTTTTGACACGTTTAAGCCCCGTTAACCCCATTTTAAGGCTCTAAAATGAAGTTAAAGTATAGGGAACTTAAAATATGCTCAAAAACATCTCGAATGTCGGTTCGTTTGGTCGTACGGTTGCGTTGTTCGGTTAATTACGACGAAACACAAACGGACGCGAAAAACGATCCAAATTACGTGACGAATGGAATTTTATCAAGCCAATCACTAAAATAAAATATTTTAATGACTACATAAATTTTTGGATGTCCAGATATATTCAGAACGTAAGATATGCATGAAAATGCAAACTTATGCACTTTTTGACGCTTTTAGTCCTTATTGATTAGGAAAGTTTATTTTTGCGCACCAAACACCTTAAAGCCTATTTCTAAGCTATGTAAAGGATATTTAGGGCATATTTAACTTATGATCAAGTTCTGGAATGTTCATCACTGTACGAATTGGCATACTTTCGCAGTTTGTCGAAATTAGTCCCTGTGATCGAATAAACTTGATTTCGGCATACCAAACCCTCCAAAACTTGTTTCTAAGTTATGTAAAGGTTATTTAAGATATGTTAAGCCTATGTCACTGTTCCGGAGTGTTTATTGCATTAAACTGGTTATATTTACGCATCAGTTCGCGTATAACCTTCCAGAAAGCGATTTAAAGCTCGAAATCGAACATGAATTGATATATGCACACGATACACATATTTATACAAATACCAAGTATGAAACACAATATTTCATTGATTTGGTATTTGTTTGATGGTCGCAGAGGCACAGGTGTCACAGTCTCCCCTACTTTAGGAAATTTCGTCCCGAAATTTATTCGTAGGAGTCTGTCTGTGACTTTGTGTTAAATAACCATCAAAGATATGCAAGGAATAATCCTGTCTTTTCCTTTAATGAACATTCTTCAGAAGCGAAAATGAATGGACGGAGCCATTTTCAACGGGTTTATCAGAAATGGAAATGAAGGAATAATCGAAGGATATTCATTTCCCTCAACGGACATTCTTCAGAAACGAAAATGAACAAACGGAGTCATTTTCAACAGGTGCTTCATCAGAAATGGAAAATGAATAGAATAAACAAACGGATATTCATTTCCTCAACGGACATTCTTCAGATATGAAAATGAACGGACGGGGTCATTTTCAACGGGTATTCTTCATAAATGGAAAATGAATAGAATAAACAAACGGATATTCATTTCCTCAATGGACATTCTTCAGAAACAAAAATGAACGGACAGAGTCATTTTCAACAGGTGTTCTTCAGAAATGGAAAATGAATAGAATAAACAAACGGATATTCATTTCCTCAACGGTCATTCTTCAGAAACGAAAATGAACGGACGGAGTCATTTTCAACAGGTGTTCTTCAGAAATGGAAAATGAATAGAATAAACAAATGGATATTCATTTCATCAACGGTCATTCTTCAGAAACGAAAATGAACGGACGGAGTCATTTTCAACGGGTTCTTTAGAAATGGAAAATGAATAGAATAAACAAACGGATATTCATTTCCTCAACGGTCATTCTTCAGAAACGAAAATTGTAACACCTCGTAAAATCACGTCCAATGATGTATTGACACGTGTAATAAACCCCAATTAAGTCAAACGTTGAATTTGAGGGACTAATTTTGCGAAAAATCAAAAAATTTGATTTTAGAAGGACTGGAAATGTTAACATTCTTATTATAAGCCTCTGAATAACATTACATGGTAATCATATTCACAAATGGGCCACTTGATGATCATGAGTAGCCGTTTGCGTAATTAATTGAAAGTTTGCGCAATGAAGGGTTAAAAGTGTCAACATGTTAATTCTTACCTCTGAGAGACCTTTTAACAAACCGAGAGCTTCATGATAATTGATTTCACTCTCGGGAATGCCTAATATTGGCCATTAAGGGCTTTTATTCCTATAAGTGACGTTACGCGCAACTTTGCAAGTTTGAGGGGTTAAAAGCGTCAATATGTTTAATTATACCTCTGAATCACCTTTTAATGAACCTGAAGCATCGTGATGTTTAATAATACTCTCGAGAATGCCTAATATGGATTAGATAAGGCTTCGATGCTATTAAACGATGATATACGCAAGTTTGTGCATTAGAGGGACCAAAAGCGTCAACTTTTGAATCTACGCCTTTTGGTGACCATTTAAGCAAACAAGAGCATAGTAATATTTAAACACATGCTTGGGAATACCCATTATGGGCCATGGAAGGCTTGGATATCATCAAATGACATTTCGCGCTACTTTGTGCGATTTAAGGGACTATTTACGTCAAACTGCAAAAGTATACCGATTCATATGGTATTGAACCTTCCGGAATATGATGATAAGTTAAACATGCCCTAAATATCCTTTACATAGCTTAGAAATAGGCTTAGAGGTGTTTGGTGCGCAAAAATAAACTTATTTGATCAACAGGGACTAAAAGCGTCAAAAAGTGCATAAGTTTGCATTTTCGCGCATATCTTACGTTCGGAATATATATCCGGACATCCAAAAATTTATATAATCATTAAAATATTTTATTTTAGTGATTGGCATGATAAAATTCCATTCGTCGCTTAATTTGGATCGTTTTTGCGTTCGTTACGACTTCCGTCGTAATTAACCGAACAACGCAACCGTACGACCAAACGAGCCGACATCCAAGATGTTTTTGAGCATATTTTAAGTTCCCTATACTTTAACTTTATTTTAGAGCCTTGAAATGGGGTTAACGAGGCTTAAAACTAACCGGTCTAAGTTTAACTTAAGTAAGACCTGTTAGGAATCTAATAGGTTAATTAAAACTTTCGTTCCAGATTTAGGAGACCAGTAAAAGATACTTGCACTTGCTGATTTGTACGGCCAGGATAAATTTATATAATTTGCTCAGCTAAATACTTTTAACTTATTTTCCCTTATACGGGCTTGGGGTACGGTATATAAAATACTGCTTAGTCGGGCATTGAATTGTTAATCATATGAAGGTTAATTTATTGAGATGACTCGTTGAATCTGTTTTGTTTGCTTAAAGCCTTTGGGGGGTTAATGACCATGTCCCGGATATCCTTGGCATCATTCATTGAAATGGCCACGACCTAAGCACGGGGTGTTGGCATACACCTGCCGGTGCGTATAGAAAAAGATATAACCGCCTGTTCGAGAATAACTCGCCGCGGGATTATATTATGTGGTGTGTCAATTAATCTTTAACCCGGTTTTCAGCCCGGGCTACTGAACGTATAATAAACACGTAATTCTTTAACAAGTTTATATTTAAATAATTATCCCAAGTTATAAAAGATATTTTGTGCCTTGTGCATTCAAATCAATTTTTTTAAAACATTTTCAAAATGAGTCGGTTAATTGTATTTACTAGTGAAAACTGACGTATTTTCCCAAAAGGTTAAGTGCAGGTACTAATCGGAATAGGCTGGCTACTCCTAGCATCAATAAAGAGTCTTGCAAGCTTAGATGTTTATAAATCTGCTGAACAATGTTTCTTTTAACTTTGATCTGCCTGTGGATCCTTTACAACCGTTTTTATAATAAATGATATTACTTCCATTCGATTTGTAATGTTTATATCTTACGACTTCTGCTGTGTATATAATCTGTGATAAATTGTCTATGATGATATCAACTACGTCACGATACTCCCCACCGGGCCCACCGGTAATATGTGGAAATATCGGGGTGTGACAGGTTGGTATCAGAGCCAACGTTTGAGTGAATTAAACACTAGCCCTTAGTGTTTAATCTCAAATGACACAGTAGCACATTCCTTAGAACTTCTGAGTCTAGACTTAACATAGGAATGCTTTCATCCCTATTAAGTAAACATTGTTTTCGATATTATGTATTTTGAACATGTCGCCAAGCAAAGAAGCCGTGGATGGAGATTCTTCCCGTCAGAAGCCAAGAAATTGCTAAGTTTCATACCACGACTAGGATAAGCGTGCGACCAGTTGGAGGAAAGACCTTTATAGACCTATTCCCAAAACCCAACTTGTTTAAACCCTTATCCAGACTACGGAGTCCATACCAGAAAGTCCCTGAGGCTCCCATATTGAAGATGATACATGTGGGTGTTATTAAACCCTATTTCTTACCTCCGAGTTTTCAAATTTCAAACTTAGACTATACTAGTCAAAATCTAACCCGTGATCCATGTCATTCCTTTAATCATTGAATCCTTGGATTCTACTTATGCAATGGATCCTGATTTGAAATATTATTTATTCACTAAAATCTTCAGAGTCGCTACTACGTACGATAAATAAAGATGAAGAAACAATCAGAATAAAGGAAAGAAGACATTAGAAAACCCTCCTTCCATCATACTTCTTTTCATTTAAGTCCCTGTTTGGGTATTTAATTATTGTAATCCTTCGTGGACATATTAATTCATCAAAGTCCTTATAGACTTACCTCTTTTGATAAGACTCCATAAATATATACGTCTACATATTGAAAATCCCTTTGAGGATATTATCTTTTAATAATAGTCCCTTCGAGGACATTACACTTCAAATAGTCCTTTCATGGACATTTTACCCTACTATATTCCTTACGTGGACACGAGATTTCATTATAGTCCCTTAGTGGACATGATATTTCATCATAACCTTTGTAGACCTGATAGTTCATTATAGTCCTTTCATGGGCAAACTGTTTTAATACAGTCCCCATACGGACATATGATATTTTTATAGTCCCTATACGGACCTATAATTTCCTTTTAAGTCCTCTATGGACAAGTATGATATTAAAAGTCCTATTTGAGGCACTATGGTAAATTTCCTAATGATTTATTGGGAGTTTTGAAAAATTTTATATAGGTACTCATATCGTCCTTTATCAATCATTAATATAAATTTTATTCGAACTTTATCGATCAGCTAAATAAGTTCAAAAGATCTTCTTAATGGTTTACCCCTGCCAAGTGGCAAGTCCACATTAATTGGCCAAAACTTTCAATAGTGAAGGATAATTATTTCTTCTACTATGATAGTTAAAGGAGTTACCCCTCCTATCCAAAGGTGGTGAACTATGTTCAAGCCTCCAAGCCGATATGATCAATGCGATCATGGTAATATTGTGTAACCGTTAAGGCAAATTAATCCTTGTTAACATCTAAGAACATGTTAACATTACTGACAGTGTGACTTGAGAAACCACACCAGCCGTCAAGGTATTTTGGACTATGTCCAGGCCTTAAAGCCTATATGATCGAATTAGATCATGGCAAGTATCATCAATATGATGATCAAAATATAAACATCCATTTGTGATGAAGTGCCTACGGGCTATAATATATTATCCATTAGTGACATTGACATTGTGATCCTTATGATCCCCTGTTCAAGGTAGTGAGCTATGCTCAAGCCTAATAGTCTATATGATCAATGAGATCATGACTAAAGATCATCAATATGATGATTAAATTTAACATCCTTAATGATGTTTTGCCTACGGGCTATATTATATTGTCCAATCGTGACAAGGCAATTGTAATCTTTATAATTCTTTGCCCAAAGGGGGTGAGCTATGCTCAAATCCCATAGTCTATATGATCAATGTGATCCTGACTAGTATCATCAGTATGATGATCATAATATTAACATCCCTAGTGATGAAATGCCTACGGGCTATACTTTATTCTATTGGCAATAAGACAAAGTTAGTGGTGGTATTTATGATCCCCTGTTAAAGTGGTGGGTTATACCCAACCCTAACAGTCTATATGATCAGTGCGATCATGACTAATATCATCTAATACGATGATCATATTATTTTATAGGATATTTGAAGTACAGTCTTAGGTCTTCCTATCTTCATAGTGAGATTTCAAGAAGTATTTTCCGACTCGATGGTTATGATTTATGTGTATCTTGACGGTGATTTAGATAACGAAACTAGAGTAATACAATAAACACATGGTGGATACGCCGCTGGTACTTCCTATATATATTGTCCATTAGAGACATTGTCAAATATGACCATTATGGTACATCATCGAAGGTGATGGGCAATGCCCAAGCCTTATAGTCTATAAGATCGATAAGATCATGACTAATATACTCAATGACGATAATTATATATATATATATACATATATGTATATAGGTAAACATCCATTAATGATGTCCTATGACTTGCCTATGTGCCAAAATGAATCGTCGTTCAAGGACGATGACAGTTGTAGTCTATGACTCCCTGTCTAAAGGTGAAGAACTACGTTCGAACCTTAAAGTCCCTAATCTAATAAGATCGTGACTTACAACTTAATGTCCTCCGTGACAGGCTTTTGTTGCCATATCTTATAATGTCCTTTGTGACAAGGCCTTCGTGCCATATGATTTTTATATCATGCAAGACGAACTCATGTTTCATATTGTAACAGCCACTGTGGCAAGCCTTCGAGCTATCTAAAATCATCAATATGACAAAGACAGTTGTGACATTGTGATCTCTTGTCAAAAGGGTAATGGACTCGGTCCAAACCTTAATTGCCATTGATGGATCTTTTGCGACCTAGGCTAAGTAAATTGATATACATTCAAATGACATTCATTAGGAATGTTCATACCCCATTAGCCAGTAAGGTTTAAGGATACCATGGCTAATGTATGTTGGTCGTCAGGACGATGACTAGCTATAGAAATGCAATTAAGCAATTGTTTAATTTTGGGGTTTAGTGCCAAGCTTCAAGTATGGAAAACTTGAATGAGACACATAACAGTCGCAATACCGATGGTGCGACAAATGCTAATGATGCAACAAAGGTGAATCTCAAGGTTAATGGAGTTAATCTCCAAGCTGTGATTGATGCAGCTGTTAGAAAGGCTATGAGAAAGGATTTGGAAAGGGTCAAAACGCCGAATGCTACTTGCTCTAAATCATATTTCCCTGCTCATGAGAAGAGTTTTGCTCACACTTCGAATGCGAAGGACAAACCAAATAAGATGACACATAGAGAGGAGCCCCGTTCCTCTAAAGGACGTACTTAAAAGTACTTTGTCTCTTGCAAGTCAAGAGACTTCAATGGCAAAAAAGGAGCCATTGATTTCGTAAGGTTGTTGGATGAAATGGAAACCATTATGGACATCAGCGATTGTGCTGAGAAAGACATGGTGAGATATGTATCACAGTCATTCAAGGGCGATGCCCTTAATTGGTGAGGACGTTAATAAAGTCCACAGGAAAGATACCCTCATACAATATAGGATGGTCCAAGTTTATGGACTCATCAGAAAAATCGATTATCTGCAACACGGAATAGAAATGATGGAATAAGAATTTATGATTTTCACCATGAAGGATCTAGACTGTCAACAGTATATTACAGACTATAATTTATTGTCTGGAATACTGTCCTATTTGGCTCATCCAAAATCCAAGCATAATGCACTAAATATCGGTGGCTTAGCATCGGAAATAAGAAGGCATATTAAAAGCTTGCTTCTTATAAATCCATTATGGATCTACCTCAGACACTTACATTTTATAGGTTAAGAAATAAACCGGTCAAAGCTGAGACTGCCCTAAAACTGTCAAAGACAGTATAGCTAAGTATAGAGAGACTAAGAATAAGGGCGCTATTGAGACAGTTCATATAAAAAATGACACCAGGTACATCCCTTATTATGATGGTATTACTAAGAATCATGTTTGGATTCAGGTGCTATTGAGTCTTCATAGACCATAAGCTTAGCAAACTTTTAGAATTATCCCATAAGAACTCCAGATATTAAGCATAAGGTAAAACTTACCGAAGAAAATCATAAAGACATTTCCTTTTATTTTCATCAAATAATCTTCATTCATAAAAATCTAAAGTACTCATTCTCTAGATCGAGTACGACAATATATGTTACTTTATTTTGTTATCTCATTGATTTCTATCAACTGCGAATGCTAGACTATGCCTGATAAAAGAGCCATATGAGGATTGGCGTATCCTAGTGTGTCCCATAGATTGCTTCCATGCCTGATCAGTATGGAAGTTTAATGCATGGAACCACTGAGATATCCCGATGGTCATATAGTACTAGAGTCGGCTAATGGTATTCAAAGAAGATATCCAATCTATAAATGTCCTAGTAAGTGTCGCTAATTAAGGCATCCTTGCATTCGTAAAGTAAATGTGTCATTTATCTGACACGTGTATCGATAGATGAACTGAAGCCTGAGATTTAGAAATACCTCGGTAATCTCGGTGTATCCTGGTTATCTTCTCCAAGGAACCACTCTGGTTATCTCCTGAGAGACTAGTAGAGTTAAGGATAACATCCCACTTAGGGCTACATTATTGTAAAAGCTCCATATCGGTTAGTACCAATATTAATGGAAGGATTGAGACCCTAATCATATGAGTTTCAAGATAAAGCTTCATTTTAAGAGCTCCGGCATTATTATTTTCAGAAAGACGGTACGTTATGCTTATGCATTGGTTACCGCAACCCTAGTTAGGCAACAATTAAGAATCGCCATCAGCTGCCCAGGATCATCGACTTGTTCGACTAACTATAAGGATTAGCTATTCTTTAGGATTGGTTTAAGTGGTAGTAGGAACGACTATCTTACCTTAAATAAGCTCTCCTATAACAAATGGTTGTTATACAAGTATCAAGGACTGCTCCTTTGGAGACCTTGTATAAACGGAATGACAAACGTCTGTTTGATGGATAGGACTTTGGTAAGTCAAAATAACAGGATCTGGAAGTTACCCTGGAAACGACGGATAAGATCATATAAATTTATGATCGTCTGGAAGCTGCCAGTAATCGGCAGAAAAATCTATGATCGATGAAAGTCGCAACACTCTTAAGTCCTTAATAAGGAATAAGGTTCAAATTGAAGGTATCACCCTAAAAGGGGTATGCTGAATTTTTAATTTATCAGACTGGTTAAGCTCTAATATAAAATCATTCGAGGAAATTGAACATATCAAGATTGGTAACCTATAAGCTAAAACTTACTTAGGAGCTTGATGGAAATCAAGGTGTCCCACACTAGTGATTAAAGGATGTGTTTCGCCGATAAGTCGGGAGCATTGTCACATAACGATATGTAGACTAATGAAAATTTATGGTTCGATGAGAAACACGTGTCGATTGAGGATTGACAGGTTAAGTAGCTCCGAAAGAAAGTATGTACCTATTGTATAGGTCAACTGGGATGCCCTTAGAGGCCCAAATATGCTATGGAGGTTAAGTCCATGATACGTCAGAAGATACTTCCATTACTTTTGCAAATCTCAAGGTTGAGATTTCTTTTAAGGGGGTGAGGATGTAACACCTCGTAAAATCACGTCCAATGATGTATTGACACGTGTAATAAACCCTAATTAAGTCAAACGTTGAATTTGAGGGACTAATTTTGCGAAAAATCAAAAAATTTGATTTTAGGAGGACTGGAAATGTTAACATTCTTATTATAAGCCTGTGAATAACATTACATGGTAATCATATTCACAAATGGGCCACTTGATGATCATGAGTAGCCGTTTGCGTAATTAATTAAAAGTTTGCGCAATGAAGGGTTAAAAGTGTCAACATGTTAATTCTTACCTCTGAGAGACCTTTTAACAAACCGTGAGCTTCATGATAATTGATTTCACTCTCGGGAATGCCTAATATTGGCCATTAAGGGCTTTTATTCCTATAAGTGACGTTACGCGCAACTTTGCAAGTTTGAGGGGTTAAAAGCGTCAATATGTTTAATTATACCTCTGAATCACCTTTTAATGAACCTGAAGCATCGTGATGTTTAATAATACTCTCGAGAATGCCTAATATGGATTAGATAAGGCTTTGATGCTATTAAACGATGATATACGCAAGTTTGTGCATTAGAGGGACCAAAAGCGTTAACTTTTGAATCTACGCCTTTTGGTGACCATTTAAGCAAATGAGAGCATAGTAATACTTAAACACATGCTTGGGAATACCCATTATGGGCCATGGACGGCTTGGATATCACCAAATGACAATTCGCGCTACTTTGTGTGATTTAAGGCACTATTTACATCAAATTGCAAAAGTATACCGATTCGTATGGTATCGAACCTTTCGGAATATGATTATAAGTTAAAAATGCCCTAAATATCCTTTACATAGCTTATAAATAGGCTTAAAGGTGTTTGGTGCGCAAAAATAAACTTATTTGATCAACAGGGACTAAAAGCGTCAAAAAGTGCATAAGTTTGCATTTTCGCGCATATCTTACGTTCTGAATATATATACGGACATCCAAAAATTTATATAATCATTAAAATATTTTATTTTAGTGATTGGCATGATAAAATTCCATTCGTCGCTTAATTTGGATTGTTTTTGCGTTCGTTACGACTTCCGTCGTAATTAACCGAACAACGCAACCGTACGACCAAACGAGCCGACCTCCGAGATGTTTTTTAGCATATTTTAAGTTCCCTGTACTTTAACTTTATTTTAGAGCCTTTAAATGGGGTTAACAGGGCTTAAAAGTGCCAAAAGTCAAGTTTTACAAGTGCAGGGACCATTTTTGAAATTTCTGATAGATACATTGAACTTGGTCCATTTTTGAGGTTTTGATGTTTTTAACCCATGGTTTTGCATCCTATGGGCTGGTATTTGATGGTTTTACATGTTCCCATGGTATTCTAAAACCTTGGGCCCAAGTGTAAGGTCATGATTCAAGCACGGTTTACGAGGAACGATCCTAACGGTTTACCGAAATCTATATAAACCCAACACCTTCATTCTCATTCCTCACAATCTGATTCAAATCGCTCTAAGTTGGGGTTTAACACTTCATACCTGAGCAATTTGAATCAAGATCTTCCTACCTTGGACCCTTTGTAAGCTTCTTTCGTTCTTTTATGCGTTTTTAAGCGGGAAAGTCAAACAGTGTTTGACTTTCTGCTTTGACCAGTCAATGGTCAACACGAATTTCATTTGAACTTCATAACGTGAGCTTAATCACAATGGTTATAGTCTCTTGTGACTATACCTACTGATTACCACGTTATTTAGGCTTAGTGACGAGTCATAGTTTCGGTCAAAATGCGCGTTTATGCGTATTTTGCAACCAAACTATTTTTGGGTATCAAGACCCTTTGTCTTGATATCAAACTTGTTTTCTAACTTCGTTAAACATGTTTTAACATGTTTAACTCGTCACTTTAGGTTTAGTGCTTATGTAGGGTCGTAAGATAAGCGGTCTAAACAACCGCTTAGACTTTCGAACTAGACCCGTTTGGTCGATCATTAGGATCCGACCAAACACAATAGGTGACCATAGTTGTATAGGGAATAACCTTCTGAGGTTATACCTTATGGTCACTTTGTTTAGTTAGTTGTATGATAGGTAGTTTATATGCCTTAGGTAATGACCAAAATACACCTACGGGGCATAATTTGAGTTTAAATTCGTTTTGGGCATATTAGAAGGTATCCTACTGATATCACAACATATTTAAGGCATATTAACTTAGGAAACCTGTTCATGACTCATTTGGTTACCCGTTATGCATTTATCGCATTCGGTACGGGTTATGTAGCTAGTTTGCATAAATTAACCGAAACGGGTCAAACCTTATCATTTTTACTTCAAAATCCAGAATGTGTTTAGTTTACCCATATTATACAAGTCTTCAAACTTGTCGGGTCTAAACCACACTCTAATCCGGTCTTCGCTTAATCTTGCGTTTGAACTGTATACCTTTCTTTAAAACTAACCGGTCTAAGTTTAACTTAAGTAAGACCCGTTTGGAATCTAATAGGTTAATTAAAACTTTCGTTCCAGATTTAGGAGACCAGTAAAAGATACTTGCACTTGCTGATTTGTACGGCCGGGATAAATTTATATAATTTGCTCAGGTAAATACTTTTAACTTATTTTCCCTTATACGGGCTTGGGGTACGGTATATAAAATACCACTTGGTCGGGCATTGAATTGTTAATCATATGAAGGTTAATTTATTGAGATGACCCGTTTAATCTGTTTTGTTTGCTTAAAGCCTTTGGGGGGTTAATGACCATGTCCCGGATATCCTTGGCATCATTCATTGAAATGGCCACAACCTAAGCACGGGGTGTAGGTATACACATGCCGGTGCGTATATAAAAAGATATAACCGCCTGTTCGAGAATAACTCACCGCGGGATTTTATTATGTGGTGTGTCAATTAATCTTTAACCCGGTTTTCAGCCCGGGCTACTGAACTTATAATAAACACGTAATTCTTTAACAAGTTTATTTTTAAATAATTATCCCAAGTTATAAAAGATATTTTGTGCCTTTGCATTCAAATCAATTTTTTTTAAACATTTTCAAAATGAGTCGGTTAATTGTTTTTACCAGTGAAAACTGACGTATTTTCCAAAAAGGTTAAGTGCAGGTACTAATCGGAATAGGCTGGCTACTCCTGGCATCAATAAAGAGTCTTGCAAGCTTAGATGTTTATAAATCTGCTGAACAGTGTTTCTTTTAACTTTGATCTGCCTGTGGATCCTTTACAACCGTTTTTGTAATAAATAATATTACTTCCATTCGGTTTGTAATGTTTATATCTTTTGACTTCCGCTGTGTATATAATCTGTGATAAATTGTCTATGATGATATCAACTACGTCACGATACTCCCCACCGGGCCCATCGGTAATACGTGGAAATATCGGGGTGTGACAAAAATGAACGGACGGAGTCATTTTCAACGGGTGCTTCATCAGAAATGGAAATGAAGGAACATGATATTCATTTCCCACAACGGACTTTCTTCAGAAACGAAAATGAACGGACGAAGTCATTTTCGACGGGTGCTTCATCAGAAATGGAAATGAAGGAACAGGATATTCATTTCCCACAACGGACTTTCTTCAGAAACGAAAATGAGTGGACAAAGTCATTTTCAACGGGTGTTTCATCAGAAATGGAAATGAATAGAGTTAACTCTAGACACATGACAAAACTTGTTGTGGTTTCTATGCACTAAATTCCATAATTATGTATGCATCCATAATTACGTAATTCCTTGCATAGTCCGCACAGTGCATTTCATAATGTGTAGGGGAAGTAAATCAAACCTATGATGAGTGTGACTAGACTACCATAGGGTTCGTTTAATTAGATCGACAAATGATCTCTTTAAATAGACCACCAAGGAGTCTTTTCAGCTATATCATCATATGATATTCCTAACCAGATTTTTGGATCAATCTGTTTAGCTAGACCACTCAAGGGGTCTAATTATGGAATAGTACTTTATAATCCAAGGGTCTTAACTATTACGTAGAAGCCCATTAAGGATTTAAGATAGTACCTTTGGATATCCTACTATGAATCCCTTATACGAAGATATGGAAGATTCTACGAGGATTTGGATAACAAAAATTCGGATCACAAAAAAAAAAACATAAAAGAGAACACATAAACACATAATTGTTTATCTTGACCATTAATTTGTTATCTTTGGACACGGGTATTTAAAGCACACCAGGAATCCAATCCGTGGATTTCATTTGGCACTTTAAACATCTTCAAGAATCTAATCATGAAGATACGAAGATCTTAATAGGAATTCGGCTTTGTCCTTATTGAATCATAATGTACGTATTGAATCATACAAAGAATTCAATTAAGGGCTCCGATGAACGATATCCATCCACAGGGATCTTAATTATGAGGATAGAAAGATCCTATATGGATTTTGGAATTTGTGTACCGAGAGGTGTTTCGACACCTTGCACTAGGCGTGCTTAAGTCGATACACAAGGTAGAAAGTTCATGAGGTTGAGGTGCTAGATATGCCAAGGCGGCATATGAAGCAGAATTTGGAGGTTGAGCAGCAGCAGGATTTGTAACAGCTTTGCTTTGGATTGCAAAGCGGCACATGTTAACCAAATGTCCCCATCGTCCACCGTGGGTACATTTGAAACAGGGTATTTGATTCGGATGATGACGGTGGCATTGATTGCACCAAGGAGCAGTTCCCTTGTACGGCTTCATCCCTGAGGCGAGTCATGGTGATAGCTAAATCAACGGTCCTCTGGAGTACGAGGCCTATTTGTTGGGCAATTGTAGCGCCTGGTTCAGATACTTGAGTGTTGTTGCGATGAAGAGGCATCTTAAAGATAATGAAAGGCATGGGAGGAAACAAGCGAAAAGATAATCAAAAGAGAATGACAACGCATGAAAATTGTGACCATTTGTTTGTTACCTAAGGTAAACAAATGAGATGGTGACTAATCAAAGTAAATAGGTCCTCCTAATGTATCGCGAAGACATGCTCGCCTATAAGTGGACACTCACCCCAAGAGTTCCCAGGTAAGAGTGACTGGTCTGATACTGCGGATTTGTACGAACACTCTAGCCTTAGACAGAAAACTCAGGGTACAGGCACCCACCCTTCCAGATTACACGTGTTCCCATTAATAAGACCCAAACTTTGACGGAATTTTTGAAAACTTTGAAGATTCAAAACCTTATAATAAATCATCCTAGAACAGATGATTAGTTTTCAAAGCGGATTCGAAATTTGTGTTCTTATTGTGGTTGTCACCTAAAGATAGGCGACGGTATTGTTTTATGACTAAACGCAAGAAAACTCGCGTTAGGGTCCTAGGAAAGTTATAGACTAGGTCAAAGCATTACTAATAACCTAATTCCCTATAACCATGAGCTCTGATACCAACTTTTCTGTCACACCCCGACCGCGTTAAAAGAACAAACCGCGGCGGAAACATCGGGGAGTGGAGTAACAGAATCATTATTTCACAACACATGGATAAAAGTTCTGTTTTATTGAATTAAGTTTATTACATTGTATCGAAATTAGAAACAAAACATGAACAATTAACTTCCATTGTTATTAAGTCACTAAGGCCTCGTCCATTCCTATGTGAGCATGCACCAAATAACATCATCAAACATCATCAACTATGGTACCTGAAACACATGTTAAAATACGTCAGCATAAAAATGCTGGCGAGTACATAGGTTTTATGTGAGTGTCAGATTCATGGCTCGTTTATATTTTGAAAATAACTTGAACACCTTTGTTTAATTAATAATTAGAAATCCAAGTTTTGTAAAATGTTTGTAATGTAAATTGAAATAACCAAGTCAAAACAGTGTAGCTATAATTTATAAAATCTCGATACCATGAATCTTAATTCAAAACATTTGTTTTGTAAACCCAAATCGTAAATTGTTTTTGTAATAAAACTCGAATATTGTTAGAAAAACCTTGTAATATAACTTTGTTTTGATAACCTTTGCCCAAGTGATCTAGATAACGCAACGATATATAATGTGTTAAAAGCACTTATATATAGGAAGTACCAGCGACGTATCCACCATGCTTTTATCACATTACACTCGCCCCGTTACCTAATCACTTCCCTAACCCAACGGTTCAAACATATTCAAACGGTTCACATCGATCAAACAAACGGTTCAAATAGTACAAATAATTCACATAGATCAAACAGCTTCAAACGGTTCAAACAGTTCAAAATATAAAACAATGTGTCCATATGCTAGATGAACATATGCGACAAAAGTATTTATGAAAATCAATATGCTAGCATGCTAAGAGAACATACGTAGCAAAACATAATGAAATCATGTACTATAAGTGTACTAATGAACATAGCAAGTACATATTATGAAAGCATGAAAAACATGAAAGTAGCAAGTAGGCACATGTGTTCCACCCCAAAACATTTGAAAACAGTAAAAGAGGGGACTATGTACTCACCTAAGGATGCTTAGAAGTCTTTAATAACAACCAAGCAAAGCTAGAGGGGTCACGGAAATCAAACGGCACCTAATATAGGTAACTACATTAATAACCGGACCTAAATTGGGAGATCGAATAGGATGAGGTTTCGTAAACCAAATCAGTATTGGAACTCATATGACATGGTTTAACAAAGCCTACATACTAAATCGAAACCTGACCTAAGTGCTTATGACCCATTACGACCCGTTTAGGTAGCTTAAGCTACTTTAACGCGTCGTTCACGTAAAACGCGTTCGGATTGCCTAACTAGTCCTATGACAAGTATTATATGCCTTAACAAGTCTAATAATGTTGCCCAATCAGTTTAGATGTTAAAATTTAAGTTACATATGCTTAAAATGAAATTATGCGTAAAAAGGGCATCTTGGTCATTTTCCTAAGGCAAATAATGTCACACCCCTTTCTAAGGCGGAAGCACGAGGTGTGATCATGAAAGGTTCTCATTGCATACGAAAGGTAAACATACTACATGCTCGTAAAAATAACTCCAAATACCAAACATTTCATAACTGAAAACATAGTTTATGTGTTTACATCACAAGACAACATTTTGTCTGAAAAGATTACAACTTTATTCAAAGATCAACATAAACAACATCCAAGAGCAAGAGTATGACCGCACGCACATCCACTTTAGTTACCTGAGATACATGTGAGTTTTTGGAAAATCGTCAACATAATGTTGGTGTGAATTCATGCAATTTCTGTATTGAACGTTTGTATACTTTGTATGAAAACATGGTATGTATCTTGTATAAATCAAGTATTTCTTTATGCATCAAGTTGTTAATGGGTTGCAAGGCCATTATCATGTGACACGACATAGGAAGCATCCAAACCGTAGGCATTTTTCTAGTTGTCGATTCACGACTGAGACACAAAAACACTACTCGGTACTAGTCTTCGCCAAGAGTGTGGCTGCCCGAAAACCCATTAGATCTAACCTTTTGTTCTGCGGTCTTAGTATGTACATGATTAATGGTGCTTCTGGTACCCTATTCACGACACAATTTCTAGTATCATTCCTTATTTCTTGTATCCATCATACCATAACTCATGTATTTTCCCCAAGTTTAAAAAGTATGTAAAAGTTTAAAAGTGGGGACATAATCTCACTTTTCTGTAAATATTTAGTAACATGTACTTCACCCCCGAAGTTATAAAACTGAAAACAGTTAAAAGAAAAAGGGGGAGCATGAACTCACAACTTTGCGTTTCTTGCGCGGTAAACTTCACCGGGTTTGCTTATATAACGTCGTGACCTATACGTGTTTTATTAACGTCAGTCACTAGACTTGTATCGCACAAGTACAAGTCACCATCTTTTATGTATTTGTTCTTTGTTGTTAAAAATAATTTATATTTTTAACTATGTATCTTACTTATATTATTTTCTCAAAAATAAACATAAGCATCTTGTATTTTTCACCGGAGTTGTGTATTTTGTCTAAAGCTTCATTTCATGTTCATAACTTGTCCAAGTTACATAATCTATCAAGTAATATATTTTTATAAACATATTCTCTTGTATTTGTCTAAGCATGTTGTATGTGTATTTTGTATTTTTACTCCTGAGGAGTATTTAGTGTATTTTCAAGTCGTAACACACTATTACATATAATACATACTACATACACTTAGCACAAAATTTGGTGATCAATAAATATATATATTTTCCTCAAAAATATACGTACTTAGTATCAATTTTTATCTTGAAGAAATCATCATTTCTTAACTTGAAGTTTACATAAAAACTTAGGGAAACCTTGGTAAATATTTTTAGGTGAATTTTTAGGGAATAGGTTTCACCAAAACTTGTATTTTTCTAAGTGTCAAAATTTATAGAAATTTTGACATGGTTTCCCCTAAAAATGGAGGTTTCCTATGTTTTCAAAACATGTGTTTATTTTCTTTTAAAATCATCACAAAAATCATCAACTCATTTAACACTTACCGAGTGTCAAAATCAAGTAAGTTATACTACATCATGAACTTTAAGTTTTTGTAAAAACTTGTAGTAACTTGGTAGGGTGTTTAGTAGGTGTTTACAACTTGCAAACATATTCTACAAAAATTACTTTATTAGGCGTTCATTACTTTATTAATCTCATTCTTCAAGAAACTAGGTGTTTACAACTTGCAAACATATTCTACAAAAATTATTCTTTTGAACTCTTCTTGTAAATAAAGTGTTCTTACACTTATTTCTTCACCAAAAATAGTGTACATTTAAGTAAGAATCAAGTTCTACTAAAAATCATATTTTTGAACTTGGTTTTCTTGGAAAATCATTCATAAATCTTGAATCTATAAGTTTACTAGCTCACTTTATTTATTATTTTTCAAGAAATCAACTTATTATTCAAGTTGATGTTCATGCATGAGGATGATCTTCTTGTGTTAGCTCATAATCATCCTCTAACTTGCTAGATCATGTGTTTAATCACAATCTAGCAAGCTCCTTATGATGATCAACATCATAATCTCAAATAACAACAACAAGTATCATACATATACTTAACAACATTATTTCAACAAGACTTCATCATTTTTAAGCTTCATGTTCATGATTCTTGTTTAAGTCTTTTAGTGTTCTTGTGATAAACAATATACTACAACTTTTTACCAACAAAATGAGAAGTAAAAAACTGGTAACAAGAAGCTTACAACTAGCTCAAAAGCTAGGGAAGATCACTTGAAGAAAAGATGATGAAAATGGTGTGTGAAAGCAATGGATGAAGGTTCTTCAAGTTCTTCAAGCACCAAGCTCCACAAGACGCCTTCTAACACTTGAAATGAGCTTGAAATTGGATGAATGGTGGTTGAATATGGTGGTGGTGGTGGTGGCAGTTCTAGGCCGAGAGGGAGAGAGAGAGAGTATGAGGGAGGTGGAGTGGTGAAGTAGGTTGAAGTAATCTTATGAAGATACATGCCATACTTATAGAGATCTTTCCAATATCTTGTTCAAACAATCAAGTAATATCCAAATAAAATAAGAACAAAATCCATGAGTGGGTGGTGGGTCCTCCTTTGGACCGTAAATGGTGAGGGGGGGGGGGGTAATGTGTAAATTCCAAACTCTAATTTTATAAACAAGTTAGCTTTCATGTGTAATTTTTAGGGACTTGTTGTGTTATTATGTTATAAGAGGTGTTATGGTGTTTGGGGACCATAACTAGTTCAGAAACATTAAAACAATGCTTCTAGTAATATTTTGATGTTCCGGGTAATGTCCGGTTGTTCGGTTAAATACCGGTTCGTTAAAGTGCTAAATTGCACCGTTTAGTGTCCTTTATGTACCCCTTTGTGACCCTTTTAATTCCCAACACTTAGGAGGGTATTCTGGATAATAAAACATGAATTCTGCATAATATTTATGTGTTAAAAAGCTGATTATAGCTGATTTGTGCAGAATTCTGCATTTAAAGTGCGTTTCGGGTGTTTTTTAGTGCATATTTTAGCTTCCCAAAAGTCTATATGTTAACCCTTGTATATACTCTTGGGTTTTAATGTATTTTTGACATTGGACCTACACCTAGGCCCCAATTCTATTGTCTGACTGCTTTCTGCAGAATTGTTGACACAGTGTGTCTTATCGGTGAGTTTACTAGTATTTCTGACGCAACGCTATCATTAATGCATAAAACAAATTTCTTGTAGTATAAAACGTGCATGAATTCACAAGTATATCATGTAACCAAACAATGTTGACATTTAAGCACATAATTTCAGTTATTAAGTATTAATAAAATTGTACGGAGATTACCGGTTTTGTGCTAGTTGTCACAGTCTCCCCCCGTTAAAAGAATTTCGTCCCGAAATTCAGGCTGATCTATCTCTCGAAGGAGTCTTCTTGAATAGGTGGGGGTACTTTTCTTTAAACTGGTCTTCACGTTCCCACGTGTACTCGGGTTCGTGCTTAGAGTTCCAACGTACTTTGACAAGTTTGACAGTGCTCCTCCTGGTCTTGTTGACTTTCCAGTCAGTAAACCTCAACGGGTTGTTCTGTAAATCAGAGGGTGTCGTCGATATGCACTTCATCCGCAGGGATGATCACTGTCTCTTGGGTTGGACTTTTCTTGAGGTTGGATACATGAAACGTATCATGTACTCCATTAAGTTCTTCCGGTAATTCCAACTTATAAGCCACGGTACCAATTCTTTCCAAAATCTTGAATGGTCCGATGTATCGTGGATTCAGCTTTCCACGTTTTCCGAATCTTACAACGCCTTTCCAGGGCGAGACCTTCAACAAAACTTTGTCTCCCACTTCGAAATCTAATGGTTTCCGTCTTCGGTCAGCGTAGCTCTTTTGTCGATCTCGAGCCGCCTTAATGCGCTCTCGGATCTGCATAATCTTGTCGGTTGTGTCTTGTACAAGTTCAGGACCAACCATACGTTTGTCTCCAGCGTCTGACCAACATAATGGCGAGCGGCACTTGCGGCCATACAGAGCTTCGAACGGTGCGGCTTTTATGCTTGTATGATAGCTGTTATTGTAGGAAAACTCAACTAAAGGTAGATGAGTATCCCAGCTGCCGCCTAGGTCCATAACACATGCGCGAAGCATATCCTCCAGCATTTGTATGGTCCTTTCGCTTTGGCCGTCTGTTTGCGGATGGAAGGCCGTGCTTAGATCTAGTTGAGATCCAAAGGCTTCCTGAAAGGATTGCCAGATCCTTGAGACAAAACGTCCATCTCTGTCTGAAATAATTGAGATAGGCACTCCATGACGTGCCACGATTTCTTTCAAGTACAACTCAGCAAGCTTTCCAGTGCTATCCTTCTCTCGGATCGGTAGGAAATGCGCAGATTTCGTTAATCGATCAACTATTACCCATATCATATCGTGCCCTCTAGGGGTCCTGGGTAATTTCGTTATGAAGTCCATCGAGATTTACTCCCACTTCCACATGGGTATCTCTGGTTGTTGCAGTAGGCCAGACGGTTTTTGATATTCAGCCTTAACCTTAGCACAGGTTAGGCACTTTCCAACATAGATAGCAACATCGCTTTTAAGTCTCGGCCACCAATAGTAATCTTTCAAGTCTTGATACATTTTTTCCGATCCTGGATGGATCGAGTATCTCGACTTATGAGCTTCATTAAGGATGACTTCTCGATTATTGCCATAGAGCGGAACCCAAATACGCTCCTTAAAGTGCAAGGTTCCCTCTTTGTTTGGCACCAAATTCTTCATCATACCTCGAAGGTATTCAGCTCTACGATTCTCCATCTTAAGGGCTTCTTGTTGCGTGTCACGAATGCGTGCAGTGAGGTTCGTTTGAATAGTCATTTCCAATGCTCGAACCCTCAGGGTCTTAACCCTTTCTTTTCGGCTTAACGCGTCTGCTACAACATTTGCCTTTCCAGGATGGTACTTAATCTCACAGTCATAATCGTTCAGTAGCTCGACCCAACGTCGTTGACGCATATTTAATTCCTTCTGATCAAATATGTGTTGTAGGCTTTTGTGATCTGTGAAGATTGTACATCGAGTACCATATAAATAGTGTCGCCAGATCTTCAAGGCGAATACCACCACGCCTAGTTCCAAGTCGTGCGTGGTATAATTCCTTTCATGTACCTTCAACTATCTTGAAGCGTAAGCGATGACTTTTTGGCGTTGCATGAGCACGCAACCCAAACCTTGACGTGAAGCGTCGTAGTATACTACGAAGTCTTCTGTACCTTCGGGTAAGGATAGTATTGGTGCATCGCATAGCTTATTTTTGAGCAGTTGGAAGCCTTCTTCCTGCTTATTACCCCAGTCGTACTTCTGGTCTTTCTGCGTAAGGGTAGTCAGCGGTTGAGCTATCTTGGAGAAATTCTCGATAAACCGTCGGTAATAGCCCGCTAAGCCCAAAAATTGTCGAACTTCAGTCGGGGTTTTGGAGGCTTCCCAATTCTTTATTGCTTCAATCTTGGATGGGTCTACATGAATGCCCTTCTCGTTCACAACGTGACCAAGGAACTGTACTTCGCGAATCCAAAATTCGCACTTTGAAAACTTTGCATAAAGTTTCTCTTTCTTCAGTAGTTCCAGAATGGTCCTGAGGTGTTGCTCGTGTTCTTCTCTCGTTCGCGAGTAAATCAGGATATCATCGATAAATACAATCACGAATTTATCGAGATATGGTTTGCATACGCGGTTCATCAGATCCATAAATACCGCTGGTGCGTTCGTCAGTCCGAATGGCATCACAAGGAACTCGTAATGCCCATAACGCGTTCGGAATGCAGTCTTTGGTACGCTTTCCTCTTGAATCCTTAACTGATGGTATCCAGATCGAAGGTCGATCTTGGAATAGTAGCTCGATCCTTGCAATTGATCAAATAAGTCATCAATCCTCGGTAGTGGGTACCGATTCTTGATAGTGAGCTTGTTCAATTCTCTATAGTCGATACACATCCGCAGTGTTCCATCCTTCTTCTTCACGAACAATACTAGAGCTCCCCAAGGCGAGAAGCTTGGTCTTATGAATCCTTTATCCAACAACTCCTGGAGTTGTGTAGATAATTCTTGCATCTCGGATGGTGCAAGTCGATAGGGTGCCTTGGCTACAGGAGCGGCTCCTGGAACCAAGTCTATATGGAATTCGACTTGTCGTTGCGGAGGTAATCCTAGCAGATCTTCGGGAAAAACATCAGGGAATTCCTTCACCACAGGAATGTCTTCGAGTTTTGGCTCCTCAGCCTTCTTATCTACAAAGTGCGCCAGGAATGCTATGCATCCTTTCCTCAAGCACTTCTGCGCCTTCATACAGCTGATGATTCGCAGAGGCGTGTCTTGTTTTTCTCCATGTACGATGAGAGTTTCATCATTCGTTAGAAGGATGCGAATGATTTTCTCGTGACAAATAACTTCAGCTTTGTTCTTGGACAACCAGTCCATTCTGACCACTACATCGAAGCTACCCAATTGAATAGGTAAGAGATCGAAGCTAAATCTTTGTCCACCAAGTTCTAATGTGCAACCTCTAACGACTTCGCTCGATTCAACAAGTTTACCATTTGCTAGTTCTATGGAATACGGAATATCTAATCTACTAGATTCTATTCCAAGCATATGTTTAAATTCCACATACATGAAGCTATAATCGGCACCAGTGTCAAATAATATGGATGCAAAGTGATTGTTAATGAGAAACGTACCAGTGACCACATTAGGGTCCTAAAGTGCGTTCTTTGCTCCAATCACAAATGCCCGAGCCTGAGCATTGTTCCCCCTTGGGCAATCTTTTATGAAATGATCCTTGCTTCCACAACCGAAGTATCCTTGGTTCTGCCCAGCTCCATTACCATTCCGGTTACCATTGCCATTTCCATTTCCACCATTGTTTATATTACCAGCACCATTGCGGTTTCCATTCCCGTTCCTTCCTTTTCCCCAACAATCCTCAGTATGGTGACTCAGTTTTCCACACTTGTCGCATTTTGGAATGCGACAAACTCCTTCATGATGACGCTTGCACTGGTTGCAAGTGGGCAGAGTGCCCAGGTACCTTTTGGCAGGAGCGTCATTCATGGTTGCAAGAGTTCTTGCCTCCTGAGGCGGGTTGGAGTCTCGTTTGTTGTTGTTGGAACCCTTGTTGTTACGTGTTGTTTGATTCAGGTTCGCATGCTTCCTTTTCTTGTCACCAGACGACTCAGTATGCATCTCGGTCTTTTCAGTTGGGTTCAACGATAACTTCTTCATAAGGACAGCATCTTCAGTAAGGCTGACAGCCAGAGTTACAGCCTCAGTGATCGTTTGAGGTTTGGCCGAGGTTACCATGCTGCGAAATTCTGAGGCCAATCCCCATATGTAGCGTTCGACGCGCTTAAATTCAGGAGTCACCATGTAGGGGATCACTCTTGACAAGTCATTGAACCTTCGAGTATAACCAGTAATGTCGGCACCTTCCATGGTCAAGTGCCAAAACTCAGTCTCCAACCTTTGGAGTTCAGCACGAGAGCAATACTTTTCTCTCATACGTTCTTTTAGCGCATCCCACGTCATGCCGTACGCAGCATCATCACCCAGAGTCTGGACTTGCAAAATCCACCAAGTCAGAGCCTCATCAACAAACAACCCCGTAGCAAAAGTGACTTGTTGATCCGTGGTACACTTGCTCATACGGATAGTGGCGTCAGTCTTCTCCGTCCAGCGTACAAACGCCACTGCACCTCCAGTGCCGTCGTAGTTTAGCGGCTTGCAGTCGAGAAACTGCTTAAAGGTGCATCCTTGAGCTGCGTTTCCTCCAGATGAATCTCCATTCCCATTACGTCTAGCATTGCTTGGTCCTCCACTTTGTTCGGTGCGGTTCGCCTCGTATTGAGCGATAGCTGCGGAGATCCTTTCTTCCAGCAGAGTGTTCAGTTCTTCAGCGGTCCTCGGCAGGAGAGGAGGAGGGGGTTGGTCGGAATCTTGGTTGTTCACAACTCTTCTAGGTGCCATGTTCTGAAAGAACACAACACAATAGGGTTAGACATGTGTTTGATATCGTCATACGAGACAGTAGTAGTATATATATACACAGGCATATACCACATAAGTGACATCAAACAATCCGCCAAACATATAAATCAATTCATACAGCAACAAGCATGCATAAATAGATAAATACTAGTGTGTCATAAGATATTCACCGATGTCCTTACACATATCAGGGCAACTTGTTACATTATTGTAAGCAAAATGCATAAGGGTTACATTTCCCCAAGGTACAAGTTTAAGATATGTAAAGGACAAATATCTTACTCCACATAGGCGGTTCATGTCTTTATACCCTATATTGTTACCCCAACAGAGTATTTAACAGGCTGGGGGAGGGTGTTCACGTTTGCCCTTGTCTTGCACTGAAGGAATCTATACGTGACAAGACTTGCTGTGGTTTCTGTGCACTGAATTCCATAATTATGTATGCATCCATAATTACGTAACTCTTTGCACCATCTGCACAGTTCGTTTCATCCTCGTATCACTTCTTTCAGATAGGCCATTATTTTCAGGTAAAGTCACGAGTACCTGAGATATTCTGTTTCTAGTATATGTAAATATCAATTATCACACATAATCGCAAGTAATTTCTAGTCAAAGACAAGTGCTACTCCAGTGCACCCTAAGTCTCGTAGTGTCTTTTCTTGACTCTTTGAAAACAGTTTCAGGTAGTGGATGTCGCAGAAAGTTTTATGCAATGAAAACTCTTTGAAAAATTGTTTTCGTGAAAGGATCCTAGAGATTGTAGACTAGACTCGAGAAGGAATCCTGGTTCACTACAATCACAACTCTGATACCAATCTGTCACACCCCTTTCTAAGGCGGAAGCACGAGGTGTGATCATGAAAGGTTCTTATTGCATACGAAAGGTAAACATACTACATGCTCGTAAAAATAACTCCAAATACCAAACATTTCATAACTGAAAACATAGTTTATGTGTTTACATCACAAGACAACATTTTGTCTGAAAAGATTACAACTTTATTCAAAGATCAACATAAACAACATCCAAGAGCAAGAGTATGACTGCGCGCACATCCACTTTAGTTACCTGAAATACATGTGAGTTTTTGGAAAATCGTCAACATAATGTTGGTGTGAATTCATGCAATTTCTGTATTGTACGTTTGTATACTTTGTATGAAAACATGGTATGTATCTTGTATAAATCAAGTATTTCTGTATGTATCAAGTTGTTAATGGGTTGCAAGGCCATTAACATGTGACACGACATAGGAAGCATCCAAACCATAGGCATTTTTCTAGTTGTCGATTCACAACCGAGACACAAAAGCACTACTCGGTACTAGTCTTCACCAAGAGTGTGGCTGCCCGAAAACCCATTAGATCTAACCTTTTGTTCTGCGGTCTTAGTATGTACACGATTAATTGTGCTTCTGGTACCATATTCGCGATACAATTTCTAGTATCATTCCTTATTTCTTGTATCCATCATACCATAACTCATGTATTTTCCCCAAGTTTAAAAAGTATGTAAAAGTTTAAAAGTGGGGACATAATCTCACTTTTCTGTAAACATTTAGTAACATGTACTTCACCCTCGAAGTTATAAAACTGAAAACAGTTAAAAGAAAAAGGGGGAGCATGAACTCACAACTTTGTGTTTCTTGCGCTGTAAACTTCACCGGGTTTGCTTATATAACGTCGTGACCTATACGTGTTTTATTAACGTCAGTCACTAGACTTGTATCGCACAAGTACAATTCACCATCTTTTATGTATTTGTTCTTTGTTGTTAAAAATAATTTATATTTTTAACTATGTATCTTACTTATATTATTTTCTCAAAAATAAACAGAAGCATCTTGTATTTTTCACCCGAGTTATGTATTTTGTCTAAAGCTTCATTTCATGTTCATAACTTGTCCAAGTTACATAATCTATCAAGTAATATATTTTTATAAACATATTCTCTTCTATTTATCTAAGCATGTTGTATGTGTATTTTGTATTTTTACTCCTAAGGAGTATTTAGTGTATTTTCAAGTCGTAACACACTATTACATATAATACATACTACATACACTTAGCACAAAATTTGGTGATCAATAAATATATATATTTTCCTCAAAAATATACGTACTTAGTATCAATTTTTATCTTGAAGAAATCATCATTTCTTAACTTGAAGTTTACATAAAAACTTAGGGAAACCTTGGTAAATATTTTTAGGTGAATTTTTAGGGAATAAGTTTCACCAAAACTTGTATTTTTCTAAGTGTCAAAATTTATAGAAATTTTGACATGGTTTCCCCTAAAAATGAAGGTTTCCCATGTTTTCAAAACATGTGTTTATTTTCTTTTAAAATCATCACAACAATCATCAACTCATTTAACACTTACCGAGTGTCAAAATCAAGTAAGTTATACTACATCATGAACTTGAAGTTTTTGTAAAAAATTGTAGTAATTTGGTAGGGTGTTTAGTAGGTTTAGTTACCCCTTAAAGTGCGTTCATTACTTTATAAATCTCATTCTTCAAGAAACTAGGTGTTTACAACTTGCAAACATATTCTACAAAAATTATTCTTTTGAACTCTTCTTGTAAATAAAGTGTACTTACACTTATTTCTTCACCAAAAATAGTGTACATTTAAGTAAGAATCAAGTTCTACTAAAAATCATATTTTTGAACTTGGTTTTCTTGGAAAATCATTCATAAATCTTGAATCTATAAGTTTACTAGCTCACTTTATTTATTATTTTTCAAGAAATCAACTTATTATTCAAGTTCATGTTCATGCATGCGGATGATCTTCTTGTGTTAGCTCATAATCATCCTCTAACTTGCTAGATCATGTGTTTAATCACAATCTAGAAAGCTTCTTATGATGATCAACATCATAATCTCAAATAACAACAACAAGTATCATACATATACTTAACAACATTATTTCAACAAGACTTCATCATTTTTAAGCTTGATGTTCATGATTCTTGTTTAAGTCTTTTAGTGTTCTTGTGATAAAAAATATACTACAACTTTTAACCAACAAAATGAGAAGTAAAAACTAGTAACAAGAAACTTACAACTAACTCAAAAGCTAGGGAGGATCACTTGAAGAAAAGATGATGAAAATGGTGTGTGAAAGCAATGGATGAAGGTTCTTCAAGTTCTTCAAGCACCAAGCTCCACAAGACACCTTCTAACACTTGAAATGAGCTTGAAATTGAATGAATGGTGGTTGAATATGGTGGTGGTGGTGGCGGCACTTCTAGGCCGAGAGGGAGAGAGAGAGTATGAGGGAGGTGGAGTGGTGAAGTAGGTTGAAGTGATCTTATGAAGATACATGCCATACTTATAGAGATCTTTCCAATATCTTGTTCAAACAATCAAGTAATATCCAAATAAAATAAGAACAAAATCCATGAGTGGGTGGTGGGTCCTCCTTTGGACCGTAAATGGTGAGGGGGGGGGGGGGGGGTAATGTGTAAATTCCAAACTCTAATTTTATAAACAAGTTAGCTTTCATAGTTTGGTTTTGATACCTAAGAATAGTTTGGTTGCAAAATACCCATAAACGCGCATTTTGACCGAAACTATAACTCGTCACTACACCTAATCAACGTGGTAATCAGTAGGTATAGTTTGGTTGCAAAATACCCATAAACGCGCATTTTGACCGAAACTATAACTCGTCACTACACCTAACAAAACAAACGGTTTTGATACCCAAGAATAGTTTGGTTGCAAAATACCCATAAACACGCATTTTGACCGAAACTATAACTCGTCACTACACCTAATCAACGTGGTAATCAGTAGGTATAGTCACACGGGACTATAACCATCGTGATTACGCTCACGTTGCAAAGTTCAAACGAACTTTGTATTGACCAAAGATTGGTCAAAGCAGAAAGTCAAACACTGTTTGACTTTCGTGCTAAAAATGAAATAAAAGCACGAAAGAATACTTACAACGGGTCCAAGCAAGGAAATCTTGATTCAAGTTGCTCAGGTATGAAGTGTTAGAACTCCAACTTAGAGCATTTGAATCAGATTCTGTGAGGAACAAGAATGAGAGCTTGGGTATTTATAGAAAACCCATAACCGTTAGGATCGTTCCTCGTAAACCGTGCTTGAATCATGACCTTACACTTGGGCCCAAGGTTTTAGAATACCATGGGAACATGTAAAACCATCAAATACCAGCCCATAGGGTGCAAAACCATGGGTTAAAACCATCAAAAACAGGTTGGAAGTCCAAATTCAATGTTTCTGTCTGATGGGCTCTAGCCGGCCGCGTAAGAAATGATCAAGGCTTACGCCCCAGGCCTAGCAAACTTTGGTAGATTTACAATTTTAGCCCCTGCAGTCCTAAAACTTGGTTTTCGATGCATTTTTGACACGTTTAAGCCCCGTTAACCCCATTTTAAGGCTCTAAAATGAAGTTAAAGTACAGGGAACTTAAAGTATGCTCAAAAACATCTCGGATGTCGGTTCGTTTGGTCGTACGGTTGCGTTGTTCGGTTAATTACGACGAAACATGAACGGACGCGAAAAACGATCCAAATTACGCGACGAATGGAATTTTATCAAGCCAATCACTAAAATAAAATATTTTAATGATTACATAAATTTTTGGATGTCTGGATATATTCTGAAAGTAAGATATGCGCGAAAATGCAAACTCATGCACTTTTTGACGCTTTTAGTCCCTATTGATTAGGAAAGTTTATTTTTGCGCACCAAACACCTTAAAGCCTATTTCTAAGCTACGTAAAGGATATTTAGGGCATATTTAACTTATGATCAAGTTTCGGAATGTTTGTCACAGTACGAATCGGCATACTTTCCAAAACTTGTTTCTGAGTTATGTAAAAGTTATTTAAGGTATGTTAAGCCTATGTCACTATTCTGGAGTGTTTGTTGCATTAAACTGGTTATATTTACGCATCAGTTCGCGTATAACCTTCCAGAAAACAATTTAAAGCTCGAAATCGAACATGAATTGATATGTGCACATGATACACATATTTATACAAATCCCAAGTATGAAACACAATATTTCATTGATTTGGTATTTGTTTGATGGTCGCAGAGGCACATGTGTCACACTTTGCCTCTGAATCTTGGCGGCATGATTAAATCTTGTCAAAAATCAAAATAATATATATATATATATATATATATATATATATATATATATATATATATATATATATATATAACTGAATAAAGATAAGAGTTAATCTTAGGTCAATGCCTAGACTCAGAAAGTCTAAGTAACATGCTATTATGTTGTTTGAGATTAAACACAAAAGGCTAGTTTTTAATTCTCTCAAACGTTGGCTCTGATACCAACCTGTCACACCCCGATATTTCAACAACACCCTTTGTGCCCGGATGGGGTATACGTGACTAGATTGATATCAAATACACAAATAGCACAACGGAAGTCTTGGATTTAAAATACTATTACCATAATAATGTCCAACTCTTTAAAATATTATAC
>JARYGA010007040.1:0-25599 GCA_030545235.1 Helianthus tuberosus
AGTCAAGGAATTCTTGTCGATCCCGCGAAGATTGAAGCAGTTAAGAGTTGGATTACACCAAAAACCCAGTCCGAAGTTCGTTCTTTTATCGGATTGGCGGGTTATTACCGTCGATTTATCGCTGATTTCTCAAAAATCATCGTTCCTCTCACCACCCTAACGCATAAAGACAAGCCTTTTGTTTAGGGAACCGAACAAGAGGATGCCTTTCAAACTCTTAAGCGTATGCTTAGCAACGCTCCCGTACTCGACCTACCCGATGGAAATGACGACTTTGTTGTTTATTGTGATGCCTCCAACCTAGGTCTTGGTTGTGTTCTTATGCAACGAGACAAAGTTATTGCGTACGCGTCTCGCCAACTCAAAGTCCACGAGAAGAACTACACAACCCACGATCTCGAAGTCGGTGCAGTTGTTTTTGCGTTGAAGATTTGGCGACACTACCTTTACGGTACCAAGTGTACGGTATTCACTGACCATAAGAGCCTACAACAAATCTTGAACCAAAAAGAACTAAACATGCGCCAACGCAGATGGGTTGAACTTCTCAACGACTACGACTGTGAGATACGCTACCACCCAGGAAAAGCAAACGTTGTTGCAGACGCTCTTAGCTAACAAAGTTATTTACATAGTGTTCGTAATGTTCAAGCCCAACACGACCTCGAAGCCCTCATTCGCGACGCTCAACACGCCTGTTTTCTGGAGAACACCTTGAAGGAAGAAAGAATCTGCGGAACTGAAAATCAACTAGTGAATAAATCTAACGGTATTTTTCACTATCTTGACAGTATTTGGATTCCTAGTCGCAATAATCTCCGAGAGATTTTGCTGACTGAAGCCCACAAATCCCGATACTCCATTCACTCCGGTGCCGAAAAAATGTACCAGGACCTCCGTGCCAGGTATTGGAGGCCGGAATGAAGAAGGATATCACTCTTTATGTTTCGAAATGCCTGACTTGCTCGAAAGTTAAGGCCAAACATCAACGGCCCTCTAGCTTACTCGAACAACTCGAGATCCCGATGTGGAAATGGGAGAGTATAGCTATGGACTTCATTACGAAACTCCCTTGTACGCCATCAGGTCACGATAGCATTTGAGTTATCTTGATCGTCTTACGAAATCCGCCCACTTTATACCGATACGAGAAGACTTGAAGGTAGAACGATTAGCACGAATCTATACCGACGACGTCATTTGTCGACACGGGACGCCTCGTGACATCATCTCTGATCGCGATGGTCGATTTACCTCACGTCTCTGGGAGACATTCCAAGCCGCTCTCGGTACTACTCTCAACCTCAGTACCGCATTCCATCACCAGACCGACGGTCAGACTGAGCGCACGATCCGCACCCTTGAAGACATGCTTCACTCTTGCATTATAGATTTTGGTGGTAATTGGGATTCGCATTTACCTTTAGTAGAATTCTTGTACAATAACAGTTATCACGCTAGTATTCAAATGGCACCCTTTGAGGCATTGTATTGTAGAAAATGTCGATCGCCTATTGTATGGCACGAGATCGAGACGCACAAATCACCGGTCTTGAGTTGTTACAAGAAACGCCGGACAAGATCCACCAAATAAGGGACAATCTCCTAAACAACGGACAAGATCCACCAAACGACGAACAAGGTCGCCTATTGTATGGCACGAGTTCGAAGCTGGTGACCGCGTACTCCTAAAGGTTTCACCTTGGAAGCGGGTGATCCGATTCGGCAAGAAAGGAAAGCTAGAGCCACGATACGTGGGTCCCTTTAAGATTCTGGAAATAATTGGCAAAGTGGCCTACCGACTCGAATTACCGAAGGAACTCAGCAACGTACTTCTGACTTTCCACGTCTCGAACCTCAAGAAGTGTCTAGCTGAAGAAAACCTTCATGTCCCTCACGAGGACTTGCAAGTAAACGAAACTCTACACTTCGTGGAAACACCTGTAGAAATCATGGACCAAGAGACCAAGAAGCTCCGACGCTCATGCATTCCCATAGTGAAGGTTCGCTGGGAAGGCAAACGCGGCGCCGAGTTCACTTGGGAACTCGAAAGTGATATGAAAGCTAAATATCCACAACTCTTTGTTACGCCCGCTCCTTAATTTTAGGACGAAATTTCCTAAAGTAGGGGAGGCTGTAACAACCCAACTTTTCGGATCGTTACCTGTCGCTATCATTTCTTTCGTAAACACTTGTACTCTTGGGATTCGATTAACGCTATGGGTTAAACTATATTTCCAATGCATTTTAAACGCATATTACAACGCTTACTTAATCACGATTATCGCATTTCACATCGCTTATTTAGACGCTCATTCTAAACGCTATCACGACGCAAACTCAACGCAGACTCGAAACGCGGATTTATTTATGTCATATGTGTTATTTGTGTGATTACTTATTTAGAATGTTATGTGGTTATCAACGCAACGCTTATACGCTCAAATGCTCACTCACAACTAGATTAAATGCAACGCAACGCTTAACAAATGAACCAAAAATGGAAAACTAACTCGCGCTAACTCGGCCGTCCGAATGGCCATCCGCCCGGATGACCATCCGTCCGGATGACCATTCGACTGGATGGAGCCATCCGGACACTGCCGCTTGCCACCGACTTAAACCCTCGCTCACCCTCTATAAATGCCCGCCGTACACTTCCATTCTAACACTTTGGCACTCTCATCTGTTCCCCAAGGATCTGTCGTGATTCAAGGTCATTTTGTAAGCTTTTTCCCTCAAATCTTCATCAATCTTCATCTCTAATCACTTCTACTCCATCTTCTTCATCAAAATCACACACACACACACACACTAAACTTTCTCAAAATCACTGGTTTTGGACCTCTTGAGGGTGGATTCCACTCATTTTGCTTAGGCAAACTGCTTGTGGAGCACCATTAAATCGAGATTGGTTCAAGAACTAAAGGATTTCACACTTTTCAACTTAGTTATGAAATATTTCAACACTTTTTCAACTTATTTCTAAACTTCTTTTCGGTTTTTACACAATATCGATGGAATCTGGACTCAATCGGACTCTCAACTCATTCCTTAGTCGAAAGCCGGTTTGAAAACTGATTTCCACCGAAGAGATGGACCGATTAACGGGTCAAACATGAATTTTCATCAAGAACAGCGTGTTTGTCCGAATGGGTTGGACCCATCCGGCCGAATGAACTGGATTTGGTATATTCCGTTGTTTGACACGTCATCACGCCGTCTCCGTTAACTTAAAACTTTACTTAGAAAATTTACAAAACTTTGAACACAGACCATCCTCCCAAATTGTCACACCCCAACCGATGGCGAAAACATCGGGGTGCGAGCACTAAGCGTTCAGATTGCTCATGAGAATTCCATAACACTAAATATTTCGATAGACATTAATAAATTTCATAGTAATTGTCTAAAACAACCATCACAAATGTCAAGCATCAAACATAACAACATTGTTTCAAATATTCCAAAATGTCTAAATTAACTAGGCGATGTTTCTAAGCATCTCCTAGCTTGATTTCCATGCATTCCAAAGCAGCCTATTAGCCTGCAACATGTATTAAAATATCAATACAAAAGTATTGGCGAGTATACAAGTTTGATAATAGAATAATAGGTTAAAAACAACTCATATCCACAATGTAAGCAATAAAATAGTTTCAGCCGTGCTAGTGTCGCAGTCCACGCAGTGATAGCCCAAGTATCCCGATGCTTTAGTGTTTACCCAAGACTCAAGGTAAACTAGAATTCTCCTAACAATACCCCCTGAGAATAATGGGAGAGGTGCACCCCCTATAGCGCTACTATTGTTAAGGCGGAACTACACACCTTGGATTAAACGTCGCATAGCACAAATAGAATACTAGAATGCACAAGTTTTCACAAACACATAGGACAGAGTTTAGATTGCCAAAAGTATGTAGTTTAATAGAATACATGTTACACCCCAAAAGCTTAAAGTAAAAGGGGATCGAGTATACTCACAGTGATTGCTTAACAGTCGCAACTGTTATTGGATCAAAGGGAGCTCTTTTGGAAATAGCCTGATTAGATTACAGTAGAATAAGAGTCGAGACTGAATAAAGTGCTGGACACTGTCACTGTTCCGGATGGTTGTCCGATCGGATGGCTATCCGATCAAATTGCCAGTCAAATGGTGTCGTTTGTGAGAGGAAATGGACGGCTGCCCGATCGGATGACCATCCGATCGGGTTGCCACTTGACTTGCAATTAGGAAAAATAGGGTGGCTGCCCGATCGGGCTGTCCGATTCGGGTTGCCATTCGTCTGAGACTTCCCAATCCTGAAAAAGTTTCAAAAAAAGTGTCACCTGATTAGGGCGGTTGTCCGATCGGACGACTGTCCGAACGGGTTGCCGCTCGATCGGGTGACCCTTGTTCTGGTTTACCAATTTTGTAAAAATTCAAAGTTTGAAAATTAATGGTAACGTCACGGTACAGACTGAGACAACAGTAACTTATCATTTCACAGGCATTCTGATCGATCGGGAATCACCCCAATCCGACCCGTTTGTCTGTTAGTGACGGGTTTATGACGGAATCCATCCCGTGATCGTCTTAATCAGTGAACAATCCGTTCCTAAACCAACTCTAGACCACAAATCAAGTCTACAGTCCGTTCAGTCCCGTTTATCAACGAAGTAAATCGAAAGTTTGAAGAAAAGATGAAGAATAGCCCAAGTTTTATATGAAAAGTATAGATTTAGCATAGATTTAACGTAAAAACGCATGAAATACCTTAGATCTGAGCTAGATCTTGCTTAGAATGACATCACATGGCAGTTTTTACAAACCGCTATGATGACATCACCCTCAAGAACTCAGATATGAGAGATTTCACGATGAAAAGTGTGATTTCAAGTGAGAATCACATAAAGGATGATGTGTAGAGTAAGAAAGTACAAGAATCTAGCTTGAAACGTACCGAAATCAGCAAGAGAATAAAGAAATAAGGAGATAGAGGGTCTAGTCTAGCAGAGTTGTCACATCACTGAAATGGTGATGTGACAGGTCTATTTATAGGGTGAGAGTGTGTGAGAAGGAGTTATGCGCGCATGGGTCGGACGGCTGTCCGATCGAGTGGTCATCCGATAGGGTGACAATCCGATCAGACGGCTGTCCGTTCGGATTGCCATTCTGGCCAATCCAATCTTTTCGCGTTCCCGTTTTTTATTCGTTTATCGAGTTAGATTGAGCGTTGAGCATTATTAAGTAATAGAAGGACTAGATTATAGCATGCACATCAAAAGTTTACAAGATTTAATAGATTCCGCCAGTGACAAGGCTCCAGTCTCTCGTTCAACCAAGAATCAAGTTTCATGAGTCTAAGGAGTCAAGCACCAAATAGATTTAGGCATTCCAACATAGGGTTAGACATTCCAGCACATAGAATTAGACGTTCCAAGTATATAGACATTCCAAGCATTGCGATTTAGACAATCCAAGTATATAGACATTTAGGCATTCCAATCATTTAGGCAATCCCACATATAGGCATTCCTCATTTAGGCATTCCCCACATTAGGCATTCCAGATAGACATTCAATCATAGATTTAGGCATTCAAACCATATAGAATTAGGCATTCACAAACATATACTTAGACATTCCAAGAAAATAGACAACCCACATAGATTAGGGGCTAAAATGGACCAAAGTTAGACTTCAGGGGCTATTCTTGCCAAGATCCTAAAGTTTAGGGACGCTGGGCGTTACACGAATGGCCATCCCTCCGGATGACCATCCGTTCAGATGACCTGACCCTGACAATTTCCATTGTTTAAACGCTTTTAAGTCAAAATTTGAATTTTAAATGGTTCCCAAACAACCACAGCCTATTCGAATGGCCATCCGCCCGGATGGCCATCCGCCCGGATGAACATCCGTCCAGATGACCATCCGTTCGGATGGGACCCATCCGTTCAGATAGACTGTGAACACTTATCTCGTCCGACGTTATGTTTACAACCATTCAGTCCTAAGGAAGACTTATACTTTTGTTTACGTGCACAAGCTGACCCGACGCGCTCCATTCAATCCAATCCAGATTATGTTTACTTGCTAAACACACACTGTGAGTATACTCGAACCCATTTTCATTTAACGCACTTTTGAGTGTTACATACGTTCTATATCAAAACACAACACACAACGCAAACACTTTATAAACGCTAACCGCTCCCGCATGCTATACGTGATTTGTTGAATGCTTGTTACTATGCTTATACTGTGTTATACTAGACCGCCTCTAGCAATGATAGTACTATAGTTTAGACTCAGCACCTGTGTGCAAGGGTTGCTTGGGATCACATCACTTTACTTCACGTGTTTGCTTCGGTGAACATGTTGGATCGTCGTGTGACCCTAAACAGTCAATCTGAGTAATTCATCATCATTTGCAAAGGCGGAATCAATGTAAATGATGTCAATACAGCTTGTTTCCTTTTAATCTTTATCTATTGATGATTTTCTGAGCTTTTACAAGTCTGATTACAATTCGGCAACACCTCGGCTCTCACACACACACTTGTAATTTCGTATCAAATGAACTAGCACAACCTCTATATATAGGCCTTGGGATTTCGTTTGAACATGTCCTTTGACACTCTCAAATGAAATTACCTCCTAAGATACAATCAAACCCTAATTCAATCCCTGTTGTGCATTCGTTCATCCTATCTAGACATAAGACTCGATTAAGACGAAGTTAACAGACAGTAAATGCACCAACAGACTCCCCCTTGGATGTTGACGAAGTCTTCGGCGTCGAGTCTTCAGTCTTTGTCTCTATTCAAATTTGTCTTAACATTGTAAAAGCATCCTTCAATCTTTATCTTCAAACTTTAATCTTCAATCTCCCCTTTGAGTGTTGATCCAGAATTCTGACTCCCCCTTTCACAGACTCCCCCTCTCAATAAGCTGGGACTTGAATTCTGGTTCAAACTTTAACATTTTCTTTGCCATGGGGATTCATGTTACCTGCACAATCTCTACCTAAATATAAGATATATGACAATAACAATTTCAAACTAAACTTACCTTTTGACTTTCAGTGTTAAGCAATCCACTTAAGTATTCAAGTCCAAATTAATGACCTTGATTACTCAATTTGTCTACCAAGTTCAACTTAATGACCTTGGTTGATCTGAAATAATTCACACTGACATTTAGTTCAATTTTTTCTGAAAATTTACAAGTTTCAACTTAATGAACTTGTTTCAACTTTCCAATTTTCACAAACTTATCATGATTAACTCCAAACTCATCATCCAGCCCAGAAACTTCCTGCATCTGCTTCAATTCGAATCTGAAGATCAACTCTCCACTTTGGTTTGTCGGAAAATAAAGCAGAAATGAAAAATCTTTTTGGATTTTTAATAAAGTTTCTAAACTAGAAATGAAATGCAGAAATAAAATGCAGTAAATGTAAACTATTTACAAACATATTTTTGGTTGAGCGTGTTAGGGAATCATATCAGCTATTCGACAAGTCACAAGTACCGTTAAGCTTTAATTACATACTCAGAATTAAACAATTCGCTTAGATTGTCGATATACTGATCCACTTTAAATTCTCACACAAATTTCAATTTGTCCAGGATACGGATTTAATGTTTTAAAGACTTAAACTCATTCATGTGTCCCACATCTTGAATATACTCCCGTATCCAGATCCCAATATTCAGTCTTACAGGTGAGTATACCACAGATGATATCTGTAAAGGGTTAAATTGCGAAACCGTGAGAGCTCAGGTCAGAACTTCCGTTCAGCAGAGAGATGACGGTTCGACTTTAGTGGGTCCCCTTTAGAGGATCTTTTTTACAACAGCATTGATTAGCAATTTTATTGTCTTATCATTTATGCTGAGGGCGGCGCTATTTTTCAAGCAAGCGGTAAAGTATTCTCCGGGGACTAGGCCATTGCTTCCGCATTATCAGAAGTCCCGGGATAATACCCCAGATATCACAGAGTATAAAGACCTAGTATCTCAGAAAGAGGGATCTTTCAAACAAGATTTCAGGGGTTACCTATATATCCAAGTAGTGTTCCCCACGAAATAAGTAAGTAAAGATTTAGGTTTATATCCCGAACAAACCTACTAAATGTGCAAAAACCTATCGGTACATCATCAGCAAGACTGTTTAAAACCTTTTAAACATTACAATTCTTTAGCATACCGTAACTGTCAAGCCGATGTACTATCATTTTCCCTTTTTACACAAGCTCTTTTCTGGTTTTCTATTGTTTTTGGATTTTGAAAATATCTCATGTTTTTGTATTTTTGACATTTTTTATTGTTTTTGTATTTTCTGAAAATATTACCCTATACTCTCCCCCTAAATACCAAAACAAGTGAAAAATAGACAAACCATTGCAGATTGCTTCTCAACATCATCTACAATATCTCCTTCATCAATGCCAAGAATCTCTTCCAACACCGATAAAAGTTTCATACCGTTCAATTTTAGCAAATATTGAAAACGAGTTTTATCAAATGCTTTGGTATCTAAATCAGCTTTTTGTTCGTCAGTGTGGATTTTCTCAATTCGTATCAACTTCTTCTCGAAACAATCGCAAATGAAGTGATGTCGAATTTCAATGTGTTTTGTTTTAGCGTGATGAACTGGATTTTTAGTAATGTTAATCGCTGCCTCATTATCAACAAATATAGGGGTGTTTAGAAATTGCAAACCGTAGTCACGCATCTGTTGCTGGATCCACAAGATCTGTGAGCAGCAGCTGCTAGCAGATACATACTCCGCTTCACATGTGGATAGAGCCACAGAGGTTTGCTTTTTGCATTGCCAGGTAACCAATCTTGGTCCGAAAAACTGGCACCCCGCTGTTGTTGATTTAGCGTTAACTTTGCAGCATCCGAAATCGGAATCGGAATACCCTTCGAGCATGAAATTGCCTTCTCTTGGATACCACAACCCCACTGATGGAGTTCCTTTCAGGTAGCGTAATATCCTTTTCACAATCACCATATGCGAAGCTCTCGGGTTAGATTGAAATCTTGCTGCGAGGCAGGTTGGGTACATGATATTGGGTTTTGAAGCTGTCAAATACATTAACGAACCAATCATAGAACGATACATCGTTTCATCTACCTTCTCTCTGGTGAGATCAGGGTTTATCCCATGATTCGTCGCTAATGGGGTGGAAGCTGGAGTAGAACCTGACATCCCGAATTTCTCCAAGATATCTTGAACGTACTTCGTTTGATGTATGAAAATTCCTTTGGGTAGTTGATCAACTTGAAGTCCCAAGAAGAATTTCATCTCACCCATCGATGACATTTCGAATTTCTGCTTCATAACTTGTTCAAAATCTTTGCACAAATTTTCATTCGTTGACCCAAATATGATGTCGTCCACATATATTTGAACTAACAGAAGATGACCGTCGACCTCTTTGGTGAAGAGAGTGGCATCCACTTTTCCACGGATGAAGCTGTTGGCTAGCAGGTGTTGAGACAATGTCTCGTACCAAGCTCTCGGGGCCTGGTGTAAACCATACAGCGCTTTGTCTAGCAAGTAGACCTTGTCTTTGTGGATTGGATCGGTGAAGCCCGGTGGCTGTCCGACATATACCTCCTCTTTTACCTTCCCATAGAGAAACGCCGATTTCACATCTAACTGGTAAACTTTGAAATTTTTCCAAGATGCAAATGCTAGGAAGATTCTGATCGCTTCTAGTCTAGCAACCGGAGCATATACTTCAGTGAAATTTATACCCTCCTGCTGACTGAAACCCGGGACTACGAGTCGAGCTTTGTTACGAATAATAACCCCTCTATCGTCTCTCTTGCACTTGAACACCCACTTGGTGTTTATCTTCCTTTGACCATCAGGCAAATCTACTAACTTCCACACTCCTAACTTCTCAAATTGATTCAACTCTTCTTGCATAGCATTGACCCAAGAATCTTCAGTTAGCGCCTCTTTATATGTTCGCGGTTCGATCTGCGAAATAAAACAACTTAGTGAAAACTCAGTTTGTAAAGGTGCTACTGTAGAATAAAAACAAGTAAGGCCTTGGTCAATTTGCCGTCTTGTGCGAATGCCTGTCTGCAATTCTCCAATGATTAATTCCTCTGGATGGTATGAAAGAGTTCTCGGCATCACCTCGCCTGAAACATCTACCTCGCCTTCCAGATTAGTAACATTCTGATTTGCACCTTGTTCACTGACTGGGTTTGTTTGACTTGAAATATGGATTTGCTCCCCCTCACTATTAGAATCACCATGATAAAAAAACTGGCATGTTATCAGATTCTTGATTATCATTGTCTGCCGTCTGATTATCAGGAGCAACTTCATTTTGTTGAATATCATCATGTTCTCTAGCATTGCTCGGACCTGCTTCATGGTCATTTGAAGTTTGTTGCGGTCGTCTTAAATACTCAGCTGGGAACCTTTCCGGCGATTCTTCATACTCTCTTAGAATATCCAACTCGTCAAAGAAATCTTCTTCTTCTTCCTTTTCTTCTTCCATGTCAAACGAATCCCACAAAGTATCGTAATGAAAACGCCATGAATCTCCAAGATTCTGCGGTGGCATTGTGTAACCTTGACACTCAACATTGTGTGCTTCAATAATCCACTTCAAGCTTGGAACAAAGACTCGTTTTTGAGGACTTGAGTATCCCACAAATATTCCTTCAATGCTCTTTGCACCAAATTTTCCAAAAGGCTCTAGAACTGTACAGGGAGACCCAAACGGTTCTAAATACTTCAGGTTCGGTTTGCGGTTATTGATCAACTCAAAGCATGTCTTGTTGAATTTCTTTACTGTTAAAACCCGGTTGAGTGTATAGCATGCGGCGGATACTGCTTCTGCCCAAAAATTTACTGGTAGCTTTGAATCAGCAAGCATCGTCCTAGTCGTTTCAATTAGCGTCCTGTTCTTTCTTTCAGCTTCTCCATTCTGCTGCGGAGTGTAAGGAGCACTAAATTCATGCAATATACCTCTTTCATCACAATATTCTTCCATCTTGTTGTTCTTGAACTCAGTACCATTATCACTTCTGATTCTTTTAATACGCCTTTGGTACAAGTTTTCAATTTTTCTGAACAACGCCATCAAACTATCAAACGTCTCATCTTTCGTCTTCAGAAATGAAACCCACGAAAATCTGGAATAATCATTAGTTACTACGAGACAGTAGAGATCCCCGGTAATACTTTTGACATTTACTGGACCAAAAAGATCCATGTGAAGTCTTTCCAGAGGTCTTGAAACTGAATTGACTTGCTTTTTAGGGTGTGACTTTTTCTTTTGCTTGCCTTTGACACAGCTAATACACTCCCCTTCCAGATGAAAACCTTTCACATGAACACCAGTTACTAAGTCATTGTGCACCAGGTGATTCATTTTTCTTAGATGTATATGACCCATCTTCCGGTGCCACAGTTGTGATTCTTTTTCTGTTGCTCTTGAAATAAAACAGTGTGCCTGACCCGTGGTAGTAGTTGCTACACTTAAGTCCAACACGTACAGATCATTCACTCTGGGTGCCCTCATGATAATCCACTCTTTGGGAACAACAAATCCTGGTTTCAAGATCAAACATTCTTTGTCTGTAAAGTGCATTGTATACATATGATCACAAATCTGAGAGATACTCAGAAGATTGTTTTCAAGCTCGGCGATGTAGTTAACTCTTTCAAACGTTACAATCCCATTGGATAACGTTCCTTCACCAATTATTCGACCTCCTTGATTGCCTGCAAAACCTACATAACCTCCATTGAAATTTCTAACATCGTACAGCAGGGTTGTTTTCCCCGTCATGTGCCGAGAAGCTCCACTATCCATAATCCATCGTGAAACGGATCTTGGAAGCTCCTACAGATGTCACAAACATTTAATGAGATTTTGATGCCACCCAAGCCTCTTTTGACTCGGGTAACTTGACATTGATTTGAGATTTTGCAATATAAAGTGGTGGAAAATTCTTGTCGTTCATCTTTAAGCTTTCCTCAGATCCAACCTCAACCTTTTTGTATAAGAAAAATTCATCTTTCTTAGGTTGACCAGTTGATTGATTTTTCTTTTGAACATTCTTCTTCTCTGGTGGAGTAGAAGATTGTTTCTCCAATTGTTCATAATAATCCAAAGGAACATCCATCTTTACCGGTGTGGTAGAAGACGATTTTTTTCCAACTCTGAAACCTTTGGTTTTTCAACAACTTTTGGCTTCCATGTTTGTTGAGATGATGCAACCCGTTTGTAAAACTTGTCATTTTTAATTACCATATTATTAACAGGTTCAGTTTTGATCTTGGTGTTGTCATTTTTCAAAACTTTTTTCTCAACAACCAATGGAGCTTTTCCCTTCACATTATCTTTCTTTCTTGAATTCATCACAACTTCAGTCTTAGGCTTCAAATTGGTACACTTTCGTGCAATATGTCCAACTTGATTACATTTGAAGCATATTCGGGTGTCAACTACCCGACTTGTGCCTTCAGACTGAGGCTGCAATGCTTTCTTCTCAAAGAACTCTTTGTTTGATTTTGAAAAAAATTCAGATTCTTCATCAGAAAGTAAACTCGAACTTGACACAAACACTTTCTTCTCAGCAAACTTCTTGTTTTGAAAATTCCTTTGTTGATAGTTCTTACCACCCTGATATCCACCCGACCATCTGTTTCGATTGTTGTTATAAAAACGCGGTGGAACAACAGGATTCTTGTAGTATGCCTTATCTTTTTCAAAATTCATTTGCCTCTTTGTCTGATTCAAACCTTCTACTTCTGACAGATCAATTTCAACTAGTTTGAAAACATTTTTCAATTTGTTCACATTAACATTCTCCAGAGGAAACTCAGAATCCGAATACAACTTATCTGATCCAGCCATCTTGTACATCACAAGACCCGGTTCATCACCTAAGTTGTTTTTGGATTTTGATTTTGAAATGTATTTATCCAGAAAACATTCATCATCCTCAGTAGTGTCACTTTCAGATTTCAAAACACTTTCAACCACACTTTTAACAACTTCAGATTGGACACTTCCTTCATCGGATGACGAAGTGAATGTAACATCAATTGTGTCTGGAAGTTTAACCTCATTTTCATCCTCATCATTAACCAACCCGGACTTTTTCTTTGAATAATTGTTTAAAACTGGTGGTGGAACCTGATGAAACCCTACCCCAGTTCCATCCGAGTAAACATCTTCGCCTGCTTTATTTTTCCCGATGGGTTTGGGAACAATGAGTTGCAAAACAAAGCTTGCGGAGCAGTAACTGGTTAATTTCAGATTGATGCGCTCATTCTCAATCTTAGCTTCTTCAAACTGAAGCTTCAATTTAGCAATCTCATCCAGTTGTTGGTTGATTTGCTCTTCTTTGTGTCTGAGAACTACAGTTAAATGCTCATTTTCTTTATTGGTTTTACCGTTTCGTTCATCAGAATCTTTTACCGTTCGTTTTAGTTTCTCAAAATTTTCTGAAATTTTACGATTTTCAAGAACCAATTTTTCATTTTCTTTCTTATTTTTTTCTACTTCAATTTTATCATTTTCAATTTTATCATTTAACTTTTTAGCACACTCATTTGAAGCTTTGAGCATTTTATCACGGTCTAGAATCTGATCTTCAACCTTTCTGACTCTTGTTGTCAGTTCTTCAACCTTTGCATTACTAGAGTAAGTAAGTGTACTACAAAACTTGCAGTTTTTCATGCAACTTTTGCTGTCACTATCACCTTTGACTTTCTTACCTGTCTCATTTGTTGAACTGTTTGGACTGACCTTGCTTTTAGACTCAGTTTCAGACTTAGAGTCTATCTCAAGTTCCTTTGCAGCAAGCACTTTGTCAGCCATTTTCGTCAGATTTTCAGCGATGAAATCCTGTGAAGTATTGATAATCCCATCATCAATCTTCTTAGACTGTGACTCTTTCTCTTTTTCTTTCTCTTCTCCATCTCCCCACCATAATCTCTGTCTGGCATCTTCTTCTGCTTTGTATTCCTCAATGAAAGCTTCTATACTAAGAGTTTTCGTATCAATAGCAATGTTTCCTTGAGGATCAAGGTAACATTCTCTATCAGCATCCCATCTCTTTGCTCTCTTGGCTTCGTTGAACACCTTAGATAATATGACCATCTTGTATTCTGCTTTCTGCTTTCTTGCTTGGTATTTTTGTTCTTCAGTTCTGGTGTCTTTGATAGGAACTTCTTCTTCTTTTGCTACAAATGCATACCCTACTGCATCTTCTTCCGGTAGCAGTTCACTCCAATCAAAACCTTCGTCATCATAAATAACAGCAAGAGCTCTTGATTTTTCTTTGGAGGCATCCTCAAGCTGCTTCATTCTGGGGGGTTCAGATTTGTTTTGATGGTAAATCGCTCTTTTGTAGTAATCTTCACGGAATGGATTTGCAGTATCATCAGCAGGAGCATTACGACACTCACGTTTAAAGTGTCCTTTTTGTTTACATCGGAAACACGTGACCTTTGATTTGTCAAAGCCCAATTTGGTGGAAGGTCCGCCAATTGAATGTCTCCCAGTAATCTCCATAAATCGTTGCGCTCTCCGGACTGCACTGGCCATACACCACCTGATATCGATCAGTTCCATCTCTTCAGGATCTATTTGATCATAGTCCTCCTTAGTCAGGTTAGTGTTTCCAATCTTGCCCGCCACGAGGCTCTCGTACGATTCTAACACCGATGCTAAGAACACCATTTGCTGTTTTGCTGACTCTTCACTGAAATTTTGAGCGTTCTTCAAATCCACAGCAATGTTACATTGGAACAAATTCTTTGATGCAGATTTGTTTGAATTTGTTGAAGAAGATCCACTATGAAAACCACTGTGAGGAGTTTCTTGATTCACAGTATTTGAACTCTCTGCAGAAAATGTTGTTCTTGGAGAACCAGTCTTTGGTAGATTTCCTCTGTAGTACAACTCCACATTGTGCTGATAAGATGTGTTGTTGACTTTTTTAGATTTCTTGATCTCCAACTCGTGACTCTCCAGTCTTTCAATAAGCCGATCCACTGTCAAATCTTCAGACTTGATTGTATTCTTCAGCATTAATGCAAAGTACTGCCAATCTTGTTCATTCGGCAGCGAGTCGAACAATTTGTCAACCAACTCTTCTTGAGTATATACAATTTTGTGTCTTGCCAGCTCCAATTTCAGATGCCCAAATTTCTCAATCATCTTGGAAACCGACTCGTTCTTTAAACAACCAAACAAATCAAACTCTTTTCTTAACAGTTTCTTTTTGTCTTTTACTATCTCATCATTACCTACACATTTTACCCTCAGTTTCTCCCAAAGATCTTTTGAACTTTCATATTCAATCAATGAAATTATATCATCTCTCACAGACTGATGAATCAATGCAATGCACTTTTGTTCAGCAATATATCTTTCAATATCATCAGGATCTGTCAAACTTTCACCAAACCATTCTCGTCTAGTGTAACCATTCTTTAAACTTTTCCAGCTTTGATATGCAAAAGCTTGAAGCCACTCATCAAATCTTGTAGCCCACCTATTATTGTGACAACCCGTGATTTACGGCTCTTAATTACGTGATTAGCAAGTGATTAACGCGATAATGAATAGTGATTACAACGCAAATTAACTTAATTAGGCCTTTGGAGTGCCTGGGAACGTTTGTCGGACTTTACAATGCGCGTATGGTGATTGACGGGGAATCGGCTGAATACTACGCAACAACGAACTGCTACCGTACAGGATACTGACAACGCCGACAAATATTAAATTTTTACGATATATTTTAGCTTCGTAATAAATTTTTTGTGACTACAGTCGGAACCGGATCGAGGAACGGATTAAAAACGGCAACGATACAATTTTTCGCGATTATCACCGTAGTCGACGAACGGGCGTGCAAACAACAACTACCGACCGTATTTTTGTGTATTTTAAATTTTCGACGTAAAACGGAGTTCAGGATTTGACAACGGGTCTCGTAGGAATTACGGGCCACTTACACATAGGATTGAGCTTGTGGGCCCCGGGCCCAAGCCCAAAACCCACAAGCCTAAACCTACACATAATATACTAGATCTTCTAAGATCTCTAAAGATCTAGAAATCTGCTCAAAATCTCAATAAAATCCTTCCAAAATATTTCAAGATCTTTCCAAAATCTTTAGAAAATCACAACAAATCCACAAAATCTCTACATAAGATTTTGATCCATAGAATAACACAAACAACCTGAAGGTATATTGTTTACACTATAGACATAATAGACATTTTTTTCTATAAAACCCCTACACCTTCACCTTGTGATCTCAGACAAACACAAACCAAATACACACTTAAAATCCACTCTCCTCTCTCTCGGTTACATATACATCCACAGAAAATCAACTCTCACAAAACCCAAATCAAACCCTTCCTCCTCTCCTACTCGTTTGATTATTGGAGCCGGAATTCCGGCTGTATATCCGGCCAAGCACACGCGCATACATACACCCCCCTCTCTTCGTTCAGCAAAACGAACCACCACCACTGTTGGGTGGTGGTGAGCGGCGTCAATGGGGCCAGACAGGAGGGAGAGATCGAGAGAGAGACTGAGAGGCGAGAGAGAAAGGGAGGACCGGCGGTCGAAGGCTCGGACCGCCAGTCGGTTCTGTTATCCGGTGGTCAACTCGTTTTTCCGGCCGATTGATGGTTGTTTCAGGTAGGGATGAGCCACGAAAGTGGTGGTTCCGGCAAGATGATGGTCCGACACGGGATGGCCGGTGACGCGGCAGTGAAGGTGGTTCGAGTGTGGGTTTGTTCCGGGTTCGGGTTGGGTTAGTGTTGGTGGTGCCGTACGACTCGGTTCAGTTTCGGGTGCGGTTCGGTGCGGGTCAACTCAGCTTCGGTTCAACTCAGGTCAACAGCAGATCAGCTGGTCAACAGTTAACTCGGTTCGGGTTCCCGGTACAAGACAGTCGGTTCGGTCAGGCGGTTCGGTCGTGGATCAGTTTTGGCTCTGATTCAGTCTCGGTTTCGGTTGACTCGGTCAACCGAGTCAACTCAGTCAGCGGCCTCGGGGACGGGCTCGGCTCAACTCGGTGCATTTCGGCTCGATTCGGTCCAACTCGGTCAAACTGAGTCAACCCAGTCAACTCAGTGAGTCAACTCGGTCAACCCGGTTGACTCGGCCAGCCGGTCAACTCAGTTAAACATAACAACGAGCGTTTTGGGTAATGGTTTAAACCGCGATTATTTCCGTTAACTATTCCTTATTTTAATTACGCGTGAAAACGAGCTTGAACCGAACTAATGAGTTACTAGTAATGTTAACTTGGATGAGTTATTATTTCGTTTAAACTGATGATACATAATTATTGTTGAAGTATTGATTGAATTTTTATAAAAATAGCGACAACTTGTGTTGTCAGGGCGTCCAAAAACAAAGGAAACTCTGCCCGTTTTTCAAGAAAAACCCTTAAACACGACACGTATTATATTTCAAAAACGACGCTTAAAGGAATTTGAGTTTATGATACTTCAAACCTTGATAATCCCAAACGCTTTTACAAATAAATATAATGTTATATTTATTTCGAACGTCGTCAACTCGTATACTTTTACAAAATAAATATAGTTATATATTTATTCTAAATGTCGTACAACGTGAAATCTTTTACAAAAATAAATATGATTTATATTTATTTTCAAACATAACAACTCGACGATTTCTTTATAAAATAAATATAACTCTTCATATTTATTTTATACGCCTAGACGGCATATACGTATATTTTCGGCAAATATACACGAGACGTGATATATATAATACAAGTTATTATATATTATTTTCATACGAAATGCGATATATGATACGAGTTTGGTATATGATATTTTCATAGAAATACTCTTTTATACACGTACGACTACTCGAGACGGCTAACGCGCTTACGACGATATATTTATATTTTTCTATAAATACTTATTCATATTAAGTCTCTCGGAAACTAAGTCTCTTTTTCAAGACTTATTAAATGGCTAATGACACAAAACGAGACTTAACTCGTATAACTTAATCGTTTCTATTAAGTTAACAACTTATCGTTGAATCGTCCGATTAACGATTCGGTAGAGCTCGATGACACGTAGTTTAGATACTGCGTTTATGTAGAAACTTATTAGATATTCCGTGTTAGGAATATTGTAGAATGCACGCTAGCAAGTCAACTCTTGGAAACGACATCACGAAGTCGTAAATTAGCTAGCTTTGCACAGGAATATTCAGGTGAGTTCATAACCCCACTTTTTACGGCTCTACATTTTTATAAATGTTTTCGGGGTGGAAAGACATGCACGTTTTGCAAAAGCAAACAAAGTTTAGAACAAATACAAAACTCGTATTTCTAAATCATATTACGATGAGATTTCGAGGAACTCAAATGATTTACGAAAGGTTTATACTAAACATACCGGTTTTTACAAAAACAAATGCTTGTTCGAAATGTGAATGATATTCGGCCAGGGTGACCGGGGATTGGGTTAGGGTAACCAGGAATCTGGTCAGGGTGACCAGGAATTTATTTTATACACGGTATGATTAACGTAAGGAGGTTTTAGATCATGTGAATGGGTAGTTAGAACCCCGAGGGACTCGAGCGGTAGATCTATCTGGGTGTAGCGAGCCCAGCTCTAGGCCAAACGGACCTCTCTGAGGCTAACCACAACGGACCTGGAGTGACTTGGTTGCCCAACGCAAAAATCAGCTAGGGTTGTGTCTTACTTACTTGCATTTCACAACATGCTAATGGCCTTGCAAACCATTGGTGATCACAAGTCCTCTTACACTGCTACATACCAGGAACTTTATACTTACGAAACATACTTGTTCATACAAATTAAATACCATGTTTTATACAAAAATTTAAGGCATAGGATTATGCGGGTCAAAGTCAGGGTGGGCATTGATGATTATACGAACATTACAAAAACATGGTTTTATGAACATAACGTGTTACAAACACAACGTTTCCATATAACTTTGCAAGAAAATGGTTTTTAAATTCATTTTCTCAATACTACTTCAAAAACCGGTTATTCCAAAGATTTACTTCAAATCTTTCACAACTCAAAGGATTTATCTCAAACCTTTCACAACTCAAAAGATTTATTTCAAATCTTTTACAGACAAACTATGAACTCGCTCAACTTTATGTTGATTTTTCGCATGTTTCTTTCTCAGGTTACAGTTCTAAGACAAGGCACGGTTGGAATAGGAGAACCATCGAGAGTCGAGTACTTAGTGGCGTTCATTTTCTAAAAGACTTAGCTTGTTTGCTTCCGCTGTGCAATGAAGATACCAGTCCAGTCACGCCAGCTCTGATAATTTCGGGGTGTGACAGATTGGTATCAGAGCTATAGGTTACAGCGAATTAGGTTCCTGTTGTGATACCTAGGCTCTAACCTCACTTTCCTCTGGGAACTTAGACTATTAAGACGTTGAATACATACAGAACGCCCAGTACTCAAATATGGTCTCCAACCGTTGCCGACAAGCAAACAGTCAAAATTTTGTTTCCAAACAAATGTTGAGCACATTTTATTATTTATAGGCTCAACCTGGAGGGTTGAGGCTCGGTCTGGAGGATCGAGGCTCGGTCTAGGTGACCGAGGTAGTTGAGCACGTTGATTTATTTTAGGCTCAGCCTGGAGGGTTGAGGCTCGGTCTGGAGGATCGAGGCTCGGTCTAGGTGACCGAGGTAGTTGAGCACGTTGATTTATTTTAGGCTCAGCCTGGAGGGTTGAGGCTCGGTCTGGAGGATCGAGGCTCGGTCTAGGTGACCGAGGTAGTTGAGCACGTTGATTTATTATAGGCTCAGCCTGGAGGGCTGAGGCTCGGTCTGGAGGATCGAGGCTCGGTCTAGGTGACCGAGGTAGTTGGCTAGTGAGGCTAGGAAGAGTAGGCTCAGTCATGAAGGCTGAGGCTCGGTCAAGGGGACCGAGGCTCGATCTAAGAGGTCGAGGTGGAGGATAGAGCAGTCTTAAAGACTGGGAGAAATTGGCTAGTGAAACTAGGAGAATTACCTGATTGCTTATTGGTGACTGACATGTTATATGATTGATTAATTGCGCTCATGTGTGTTTATTAACGGTCATCACGTAGGAACCGCGAATATTAACTCGGGCACACGCTATTATCCATATCGTCTATGATACTTAACTTCCCGAGCAGGCAGCCTACGCATAACAAAACGCTAGCGCATGAGAATACATGGCACTCAAACTTTACGTCAACGGATGTCGGAGTACATCACATTCTACGCAGAACGTAACACTAGTGCACGAGAATACATGGAACTCAATTTCTACGTCAACGGATGTCGGGATACATCACCTCCTATGCGGCACACAACGCTAGTGCGCAGGTATACGTGAAACTTAAGCTATACATCAACGGAGGTACGACACATACGACTGTCAAGGCGAGGCCTTTGAGAAGAAACGATGACGCAATCTAACGACGACGCTAGATTCCTGTCAGCAGGAGAACTAACAATCAGGAAACGACAACTTGTCACGCGATCCTGCAACGACACGAATCACGCCAGGGAGAAGACTATTGTCTCCGCAATCCCCCCTACCTAACTAACGACGAACACGCTATGTTCGACATTCCATGGTAATGTCACCTAACAATTGGTCGTCACACGAAACCCCAGGTAAAGTCCTCAAATTTCTTTTATTGAAATTTCGAATTTCACACTTACTGAGTAGATTTTCGTATCTCTACTCCTCTTAATGGTCATTGTGTCACGATCATTCGTTACAAGTTACATACATGGTTTTTCGTTGTGACCATGCTGAAAGTTTTCTTATCGATACATATATCTATTGTCGGATTGCGCTAAAACCAAGTTCAATTGTTTGAACTTGCTCATTACACTTATTCGATTCGAGACACCATATGATGTATTGGGAGCATCATATTCAAATCAATTTTTAACGAACACTTCATTTGTTCCGAGTCGAAGTAAACTTGTTTGGCATTCGACTCCATTAAATTGTCTGTTGATTTCGACACCATGTGATGGTGATTTTCATTAGTTTGAACCTTGTGCTAAACTCGTTTACACATCTCATACACGGATTTAATTATTGAATTGCTTTAAATCCGCTTTGGTTTATCACATTACAACAGTCTTAATACAATAGTGTGTTAAGACAATGGTACACAAATTCATTTCATATTCCGGTGTACCTCATAACGGTTCTTTCAACATCGATCGAATGCCTTGCGACATCCATTGTTTCTTCACCTTCGATCGAAAACACTTTGATGTTCCATTTTCAATTGAAAATCCTGTGATGTCATTTAAAACAAACTTTCAAGATTCGTTTTATTGCGCTTTCAATTGACTTCAAACTCGGTGAATTTGTTTGGTCACCGGTATTATTGAATTATTTCAATCACTACGACACTTTGTGGTGTCAGTACAAACTTGTAGCTTGGGCTAATTATGATTGAGCGTTTCATGCAAAACACAGGTGATACTTGTTCGATCACCCCTATTATTGAATTGTTTCATTCATTGCGACACCTTGTGGCGTCGGTATGACTTGCAGCTTGCGATCGAACGTTTCATGCAAACTATTACATTTGAGATTGTTGATTCTAAGTTCATCCAGTGGATGTTATTGCTTCTAGAACTCAGTTACTTGTTGTAAACGTTCATATGGAATTCGATTGATCGAAGTTCCTGTTGGTTCCCTGTTAACTTAGTCACATTAGTGACTGTACCTATACGTCTCGTTTCCTTTGACATCAATTACTGAGACACATTTTATTTAAACCGTTGGGATTCCTATTGTGAAGGAATGTCCTTGAATTCACATGATTCGAATAAGTCTTGTTTCGATCACGCGGTCATTCACTTTGTTATTATTCGGACTTACCTACGAACAACACAATTCTGGGGAGATAACACAGTCTAAATTTCGAGGACGAAATTTCTGTAACAGGGGGAGAATGTGACAACCCGTGATTTACGGCTCTTAATTACGTGATTAGCAAGTGATTAACGCGATAATGAATAGTGATTACAACGCAAATTAACTTAATTAGGCCTTTGGAGTGCCTGGGAACGTTTGTCGGACTTTACAATGCGCGTATGGTGATTGACGGGGAATCGGCTGAATACTACGCAACAACGAACTGCTACCGTACAGGATACTGACAACGCCGACAAATATTAAATTTTTACGATATATTTTAGCTTCGTAATAAATTTTTTGTGACTACAGTCGGAACCGGATCGAGGAACGGATTAAAAACGGCAACGATACAATTTTTCGCGATTATCACCGTAGTCGACGAACGGGCGTGCAAACAACAACTACCGACCGTATTTTTGTGTATTTTAAATTTTCGACGTAAAACGGAGTTCAGGATTTGACAACGGGTCTCGTAGGAATTACGGGCCACTTACACATAGGATTGAGCTTGTGGGCCCCGGGCCCAAGCCCAAAACCCACAAGCCTAAACCTACACATAATATACTAGATCTTCTAAGATCTCTAAAGATCTAGAAATCTGCTCAAAATCTCAATAAAATCCTTCCAAAATATTTCAAGATCTTTCCAAAATCTTTAGAAAATCACAACAAATCCACAAAATCTCTACATAAGATTTTGATCCATAGAATAACACAAACAACCTGAAGGTATATTGTTTACACTATAGACATAATAGACATTTTTTTCTATAAAACCCCTACACCTTCACCTTGTGATCTCAGACAAACACAAACCAAATACACACTTAAAATCCACTCTCCTCTCTCTCGGTTACATATACATCCACAGAAAATCAACTCTCACAAAACCCAAATCAAACCCTTCCTCCTCTCCTACTCGTTTGATTATTGGAGCCGGAATTCCGGCTGTATATCCGGCCAAGCACACGCGCATACATACACCCCCCTCTCTTCGTTCAGCAAAACGAACCACCACCACTGTTGGGTGGTGGTGAGCGGCGTCAATGGGGCCAGACAGGAGGGAGAGATCGAGAGAGAGACTGAGAGGCGAGAGAGAAAGGGAGGACCGGCGGTCGAAGGCTCGGACCGCCAGTCGGTTCTGTTATCCGGTGGTCAACTCGTTTTTCCGGCCGATTGATGGTTGTTTCAGGTAGGGATGAGCCACGAAAGTGGTGGTTCCGGCAAGATGATGGTCCGACACGGGATGGCCGGTGACGCGGCAGTGAAGGTGGTTCGAGTGTGGGTTTGTTCCGGGTTCGGGTTGGGTTAGTGTTGGTGGTGCCGTACGACTCGGTTCAGTTTCGGGTGCGGTTCGGTGCGGGTCAACTCAGCTTCGGTTCAACTCAGGTCAACAGCAGATCAGCTGGTCAACAGTTAACTCGGTTCGGGTTCCCGGTACAAGACAGTCGGTTCGGTCAGGCGGTTCGGTCGTGGATCAGTTTTGGCTCTGATTCAGTCTCGGTTTCGGTTGACTCGGTCAACCGAGTCAACTCAGTCAGCGGCCTCGGGGACGGGCTCGGCTCAACTCGGTGCATTTCGGCTCGATTCGGTCCAACTCGGTCAAACTGAGTCAACCCAGTCAACTCAGTGAGTCAACTCGGTCAACCCGGTTGACTCGGCCAGCCGGTCAACTCAGTTAAACATAACAACGAGCGTTTTGGGTAATGGTTTAAACCGCGATTATTTCCGTTAACTATTCCTTATTTTAATTACGCGTGAAAACGAGCTTGAACCGAACTAATGAGTTACTAGTAATGTTAACTTGGATGAGTTATTATTTCGTTTAAACTGATGATACATAATTATTGTTGAAGTATTGATTGAATTTTTATAAAAATAGCGACAACTTGTGTTGTCAGGGCGTCCAAAAACAAAGGAAACTCTGCCCGTTTTTCAAGAAAAACCCTTAAACACGACACGTATTATATTTCAAAAACGACGCTTAAAGGAATTTGAGTTTATGATACTTCAAACCTTGATAATCCCAAACGCTTTTACAAATAAATATAATGTTATATTTATTTCGAACGTCGTCAACTCGTATACTTTTACAAAATAAATATAGTTATATATTTATTCTAAATGTCGTACAACGTGAAATCTTTTACAAAAATAAATATGATTTATATTTATTTTCAAACATAACAACTCGACGATTTCTTTATAAAATAAATATAACTCTTCATATTTATTTTATACGCCTAGACGGCATATACGTATATTTTCGGCAAATATACACGAGACGTGATATATATAATACAAGTTATTATATATTATTTTCATACGAAATGCGATATATGATACGAGTTTGGTATATGATATTTTCATAGAAATACTCTTTTATACACGTACGACTACTCGAGACGGCTAACGCGCTTACGACGATATATTTATATTTTTCTATAAATACTTATTCATATTAAGTCTCTCGGAAACTAAGTCTCTTTTTCAAGACTTATTAAATGGCTAATGACACAAAACGAGACTTAACTCGTATAACTTAATCGTTTCTATTAAGTTAACAACTTATCGTTGAATCGTCCGATTAACGATTCGGTAGAGCTCGATGACACGTAGTTTAGATACTGCGTTTATGTAGAAACTTATTAGATATTCCGTGTTAGGAATATTGTAGAATGCACGCTAGCAAGTCAACTCTTGGAAACGACATCACGAAGTCGTAAATTAGCTAGCTTTGCACAGGAATATTCAGGTGAGTTCATAACCCCACTTTTTACGGCTCTACATTTTTATAAATGTTTTCGGGGTGGAAAGACATGCACGTTTTGCAAAAGCAAACAAAGTTTAGAACAAATACAAAACTCGTATTTCTAAATCATATTACGATGAGATTTCGAGGAACTCAAATGATTTACGAAAGGTTTATACTAAACATACCGGTTTTTACAAAAACAAATGCTTGTTCGAAATGTGAATGATATTCGGCCAGGGTGACCGGGGATTGGGTTAGGGTAACCAGGAATCTGGTCAGGGTGACCAGGAATTTATTTTATACACGGTATGATTAACGTAAGGAGGTTTTAGATCATGTGAATGGGTAGTTAGAACCCCGAGGGACTCGAGCGGTAGATCTATCTGGGTGTAGCGAGCCCAGCTCTAGGCCAAACGGACCTCTCTGAGGCTAACCACAACGGACCTGGAGTGACTTGGTTGCCCAACGCAAAAATCAGCTAGGGTTGTGTCTTACTTACTTGCATTTCACAACATGCTAATGGCCTTGCAAACCATTGGTGATCACAAGTCCTCTTACACTGCTACATACCAGGAACTTTATACTTACGAAACATACTTGTTCATACAAATTAAATACCATGTTTTATACAAAAATTTAAGGCATAGGATTATGCGGGTCAAAGTCAGGGTGGGCATTGATGATTATACGAACATTACAAAAACATGGTTTTATGAACATAACGTGTTACAAACACAACGTTTCCATATAACTTTGCAAGAAAATGGTTTTTAAATTCATTTTCTCAATACTACTTCAAAAACCGGTTATTCCAAAGATTTACTTCAAATCTTTCACAACTCAAAGGATTTATCTCAAACCTTTCACAACTCAAAAGAT
>JARYGA010007041.1:0-45542 GCA_030545235.1 Helianthus tuberosus
AACTAAAATTGACAAATTTGTTAAACTTTCAAACTGTCGGACGGTGTTTGATTGATATATGGTCATACATGTGTTGTGTGTTTATACTAACTATATTCCAAGCCGTTGTTCTCATTACGCGTTTAGATTTCTTGCATGTGCAGATTCTAAAGGCAAGGAGAACATGGTCGATGACAAGCTTCGGAATGAAGACACGACGTGAAGGCACTCAAAAGATAAAGATGATCGAGTTGCCGCTGACCATCATCAACACCACAAGGATCTCAAGTACTGAAGATCAAGTCATTCACGAGCATAACTCAAGGGGGAGCTTATGTTAAGGGGGAGTTTGTCAACACACTTCCTACATGAAACGGGGAGTTTGTTGATACACTTTCTGCTTACAAGACGTGAAGACTTTGAAGATCCTCCGACATGGAAGACACGGAAGTTGAACCTCACGAGTAGCGTCCAAGGGGGAGTTTGTTGATACATATTTTGTGGACACGACTCGGTTCGGTTCGACTCGGTTCGGTTCGACCCGGTTAGGTTCGGCTCAAGCCCGACGTCACGACATTCCTCCGTCGTGCGTCCCAGAGTTCGACACGCGAAGCACGGAGTGCCGCGAGCCGGTTCCCGCTGCCACATCATCATGACATCATCATGATGATGTCATGATGATGTCACTCATGTTGACTAAATACAATGTGCATATTTAAACTTGCTGGACGTGCATGTAACATGGAGTTATGGACCAATCAGCTTCATGGGCCTCCAACATTGGGTTGAACCCCAAGCCCAATCGCACAACATGTGCAGAACTATATATACCGAAAACACTTGTTTTCGGTGGTGTGTGTGAGAACCGGAACAAGAGAGGCAGACACAAGAGAGAACCGAGAGTTTGTTTGTAGTTCTTATGATACATTTCTGTAACAAAACTCTTGCGGTTTGAATATACGATTGTGTTAAACGGTATACGCGTCTTGTGTTTTCGTGTTCTTGTTCATCTCTATCTCGGTTTGCATCTCCGGTTGGATTCCGCACAACCGGGCGTGTTTGTACACAAGGAGTAGGCGACTAGATCCTTCCCTAGCCGGACCTACAAAGTGTATGTCAGATGAATCACTCATCGTTCCTTTTAAGGAACTCACTATTGGCAACTAGCTACGTTTTGTCAAGGAGCTGGTTGAGATCATGGATCGAGAGACCAAGACCCTCAAGCGTAGCAAGATACCTATTGTTCGAGTTCGTTAGAACTCTCGCCGTGGCCCAGAGTTTACCTAGGAACGGGAGGACCAGATGATGCGCATGTATCCCCAGTTATTTACAAACAATATTTCCGGCATGGAAGCTACAACTGAATTTCGGGACAAAATTCCAAACTAACAGGGGGATGATGTGACACCCCGCGAAAACATTGTGACGCACTAGCTTGGTAGTGACTACGCTCTAACTTTCGGGACGAAAGTTCTTGAAACTTGGGGATAATATGACACTTCGGGTTTTTCCTGCACAAGTTTCTTGTACGATGCTATTACGTGAGATTATTAATTTAAAATCTGGAATGATAATTTTTGTGTATTATGTGTGTTTTGGTGAAAACGTGTATATATAAATATATATACCCACTTGAATTACTATGCACAAAATGTATGGGGGTGAGCCGAAACCCTTCGGTTTCGACTCGAGATCCTTGGTTTCGAGTCCGAGTTTTCCTTGGTTCCGACTCCCCACATGGTGGGCTAGTGGGTCATGCCTACATGACCTAGCCAAACACACCGAAACCCACTCGAAACCAGCTAAACCCTAGGTGGGTGCGACACTTTTGGAAAGTTATATAACCCTTCAAATCAGCCGACATCCCCTCTTTTATTTACAAATCATTCACACAAATCCCCAAAAACATTCTCTCCCTCTCTCCTACTTTCTCTCACTAGAAAACCCTATTCAAGCACAAACACCCTCCTTCTTCCTTGGAGATTGATGGCAGCTTCAAACAATTGGCAGAAGCTTCTTTCTTGGATTCTCCTACAAACCCTCGCATTCGAACATTACCCGGTTAGTGTACTAGCTTTCATTCGATGATTATGCATGATAGAGGTGTGTCTACTTGTTGATGACTTAGATGGTTAACAATGCTCTTCTTCTATGAGAACATGCAAATTGTTTGTTAGTGTTTGTGTTTATATGAGTAATTATTACATGACATGAAAATGAAAGTGTTGATGTGTGAAATGTTATGCAATCTGTCGAAACGATTGTTACTGATGTTATTAGAGATTTTCGTATCACTAAGGCATAGATCTTTCGATATTGATAATGACCCCCTTTGAAATCGTTCATGAGATTGATTTGATGATTGTGCTTAGATGTTACCAGGAAGATGATAGTATGATTTAATGAAACAGTGATGGTGTATAATATTTCGGATGAATCTGTTTTGATAAATGTTGAAAACCCTAATGATGAACAGTTTGAATGACATGGAAATATTTGAAATTTGTTGCTTTAGATCTGATTTAGGACATTGTACGAAATAGACTACATGTTAATGAATTGTGATTGGCGTATGCTGAATGGGATAAGGATTCTAGAAGTTCTGTCAGAGGTTGCAAGTCGGAACCCCATGGTATCGACTCGAGACCTTTTTATTCACTACTTGAGACTAGGCATCACAAAAAGGGGACTCGAGACCAGCTTGGTTGCGTCGAGACCTGTCTGGTTCCGACTCAAGGCTTGACTTGAAACCCTGGTTTCGGGTGTTAATTGGACACCTTGAGATCTCATGATTGCGACTCGGAATCCCGTGGTTGCGACTCGATATCTCTTATTCTCGAGTCGAGACCTCATGGTTTCGACTGAACTGGTCCATGTAGTTATTGGGCTGTTAATTATTGGGCCACACAGTGTAAGTGTTACGTTTGGGCTGTGTATGTGTTACTGTCACTGTTACTACTGTACAATTTTGCAAATATGTGTTATGTGAAACATGAAGTTATGAACTAGGTGTTAATACCTGTATACGTGTCTACTTGAATACGGTCCTAACGTTGGTAACCATAATAGGACGTGGTTGACCAAGCTTAGGGTAAATACATTATCTACCGAGCAACCTAAGGTGAGTTCACACTACAACTAAAGGCATGCATTCCCTGTGGGTTGGGAACTTCATTTATTCCCGGTGGGATGGGAACTTCATATATTCCCGGTGGTTGGGAACTTCATATATTCCCGATGGTTGGGAACTTCATATATTCCCGGTGGTTGGGAACTTCATACACTAAACGAAAATCTACCATGAAAGTCCCTTATTCATTTATGCCGATTAATCATCGTCCGAGATGAATGGGATATTAGTTGATAGCGCTATTAGGTTTGACAACCTCACACAGTGCCTCTGGAGGAGGACAGGCGTGGAATATTATCTAGGAACTCTGGTCAATGACGGTAGAGATTGATCAAAAGGGCAAACAACAATTACGTTAAAGTTTCGGTACTGCACAGTTTAGTGGATTGGTTGGTTCATTCATACATACAAATGGGGTAGCTCCCCGTGGGTTGTTAACAACATGGTAACTTCATAAAACGATGTTTTTGGATAAACACGAGAAAACCTTTTTCGAAAACCGTGAACTCACCAACTTTCTATTGACACACTACTGCATGCTTGCAGGTCCGTAGATGCTGTGCTGGAGTTTGCTTGGAGCGTTGTGGTGGTTGTCTAGAATCTGTTGTTGGATTCCTAAACGGCACGTGGCGCAAGGTGGTGATTTCCAAAATTGAGCCAAAATAGCGCATGACGCGTGAAGATGATTTGCAACGTTGGGCCAAAATAGCGCATGGCGCATGAGGGTGACTTGCAATTTTTTAGCCAAAATAGCGCATGGCGCGTGAAGATGACTTGCAAAATTGAGCCAAAATAACACATGGAGCATGAAGATGACTTGCAATTTTTTTAGCCAAAATAGCGCATGGCGCATGGAGATGACTTGCAAAATTGAGCCAAAATAGCGCATGGCACATGAAGATTTCTTGCAATTTTTGAGCCAAAATAGCGCATGGCCCATGAAGATGACTTGCAAAATTGAGCCAAAATAGCGCATGGCACATGATGATGACTTGCAAAATTGAGCCAAAATAGCGCATGACGATGACTTGCAATTTTTGAGCCAAAATAGCGCATGGCGCATGAAGACTTATTTGGAGGTTTCTTCTAAGGGAAGTTTTTTATTTTTTCTTCTCTGTGGAGATTATGACATCTGGTGTGACTAATGTTCTGTCTGAGGTGGTTGTCTTGTCGGAGATGTGCACAGTTGCTTTTCTAGGGATGTCAGGCACGTTTTTCGCCGTTTGTCAGGCGCGTGATAGCCACGCGCCCTAAAGGGGCGGCGACTCTTCTTTTCTCTCCTGACGTGTCAGTATCTCACTGGTCGACCTTCTCCCTTCCTGACGGTTCACTACCCATCGCATTAAATGCGATGGGTATAAATATCAGGCGGTTACCATCATCACCACTTTTATCTCCCTTTTCAAATTTCAAAACTCCTTTTTCCTCTCTAGATCTTCTTCCAGTTTCCTCTTTCTCATCTTCATTTTTTCCTTTAACAATGTCTACTGGTACAAAATCTGTTGCTACCAAGAAGAGAAAGTACATACCACGAAATCCGCCCGGTCCGAATCAAGCGGAAATTAACTGGAAAGAGGAAGAACTGCACAATTTGGTCCATAATTTTGGCTTTCATTCCGATTGGGGAGTTAAGTTTCCGACGCCTAATTCCACTGCTCTTGACGCTCCTCCGGGATATATGACGTTATATGCTGATTTTTTCTGAGAAGGCAACTTTCGTCTTCTGATGTCCAAGTTCATTAGAGAGGTGTTGACGAACTACGGCTTGCACATTTCTCAGATAAATGCCCTAGGGTTACCGCGACTCACCCATTTTGAGTTCATTTGCCGGGCTAATCGTGTTAAACCGACATTTGAAAAGTTTCACGTGTTTTATTTTGTCACTTACACCGGTGGTTTTTATTCTTTCAATTCCCGTACTAGTGGAGTTGACCCTTGTAGCCGGGATCCTCCCAAGTGTCTATATGATTGGAAACAGAAATTCTTCTATATTCGTAGTGGCGTCATCCCTATCGACATGCACTACAGATCTGAGAGTGAAGGCGTCCCTCGTGTGAATGTTTTGATAACTTTTACTGAACAAGACTGGTATACTACCTTGACCCGGAAGGTTACTCCGATTGTTCAACTGGAAGAGAGGGCCTTGGTGGCGGTCAGGATGAGTATGTTATGGGCCCCTCAGAACCCTAGGGGTTTTCCGGTGTATGGATACAAAAGGAAAGGTATTACTTTTTACCTACTTTGTTACTTGCTTCTCCTTTTAGGTCTCTTCACACCCTTTTGTGTTTTGCAGCAGGGTATAGTTTGATGAACATTTTTTATCCTAAAGCTGGTGGTGCCATGGTTGTTGCTGTTTTACCTAAGGGGAGGCCCTTATGGGTTGATCAAATAAGGGATAATTTCTTATACCCTACAAGTGAAAGCATGGTGACATTTGCTAAAGCCGTTTTAGGTGAAGATGGTGAAGATGAAATTGATGTTGATCCTGCTCCTACTCGAGAAGAGCCTGTTGAGACAACTGGCCCAAACCGGTAATTTCCGTACAATTTAATTAATATTTAATATCTGCAATTATGTGGTTAAATGTCAACGTTGTCTGATTTCATGCTATACATGTGAATTCATGCGCGTTTTATACTTCAAATATTGCTTTATGCATTACTATTAGCGTTGCGTCAGAAAGACTAGTAAACTCACCGGTAAGACACATTGTGTCAGCAATTCTGCAGAAAGCAGTCAGACAGTAGAATTGGGGCAGCCACACTCTTGGTCATACTAGTACCAAGCAGTGCTTTTGTGTCTCTAGTCGTGAATCGACAGTCGTGGATTCGACAGCTAAAATGCCTATGGTTTGGATGTTTCCTATGTCTTGTCACATGTTAATGATCTTGCAAACCATTAGCGATCTCGATTTCCTTACATTTACCGAAATACTTGTTTCATACAAATTACATACCATGTTTTCATTCAAGTATACAGACGTTCAATACAAAAACTGCATGAATTCACACCAACATTATGTTGACGATTTTCCAAAAACTCACATGTATTTCAGGTAACTAAAGTGGATGTGCGCGCAGTCATACTCTTACTCTTGGATGTTGTTTATGTTATTAGCTATCTTGTGTCAAGACTCCGATGCCTGTTTTGTGGGAATTGGTTATTATATTTCATCCTATGTGGGATATAAGAACCAAGTTCTCGATGTTCGTCTTTTAAATAAAGTTGAAAACTTTTCAGACAAAATGCTGTCTTGTGATGTAAACACTTAACCTATGTTATGTTTTAAATTATGCAATGATGATGGCATTTGGAGTTATTTTACGAGCATGTAGTTTGTTTACCTTTCGTATGCAATGAGAACCTTTCAAGATCACACCTCGTGCTTCCGCCTTAGAAAGGGGTCTGACAGATTGGTATCAGAGCTGCGATTGTAGTGAACCAGGATTCCTTCTCGAGTCTAGACTACAATCTTTAGGATCCTCTCACGAAAACACTTTTTCAAAAGTTTTCATTGCATAAAACTTTCGCGGCATCCACTACCTGAAACTGTTTTCAAGGAGTCAAGTAAGGACACTACGAAACTTAGGGTGCACTGGAGTAGCACTTGTCTTTGACTAGAAATTACTTGCAACTATGTGTAATAATTGATATATATATATATATATATATATATCCTAGAAATAGAATACCACAGGTACACGTATCTTCGTCTGAAAACATTGGCCTATCTGAAGGAAGTGATCCGATGATGAAACGAACTGTGCGGACTGTGCAAGGAATTACGTAATTATGGATGCATACATAATTATGGAATTCAGTGCACAGAAACCACAACAAGTCTTGTCAGGTATCAAACAAGATTCCTTCAATACAAGAGAAGGTCAAACGTGAACACCTCACCCCTCCCCCAGCCTATTAAAAGCTCTATTGGAGTAATGATTTAGGGTATAAAGACAAGAACCGCCAATGTGAAGAAAGATATTTTGTCTTTTACATATATTAAACTTGTACTATGGGGTGATGTAACCCTTATACATTTTGTTTACTTCGCAAACAATGATGTAACAAGTTGCCCTAATATGTGTAGAGACTCGGTGGATATCTTATGACACATCAGTATTTATCTATTTATGCATACTTGTTGCTGTATGAATTAATTTATACGTTTGGCGGATTGTTTGATATCACTTATGTGGGTATATGTCTGTGTATATATACTACAACTGTCTCGTATGACGATATCAAACAAATGTCTAACCCTATTGTGTTGTGTTCTTTCAGAACATGGCACCTAGGAGAGCTGTGAACAATCAGGATTCCGATCAACCCCCTCCTCCTCTTCTGCCGAGGATTGCTGGAGAACTAAACGCCCTACTGGAAGAAAGGATCTCCGCAACAATCGCCCAATACGAGGCGAACCGCACCGAACAAAGTGGAGGACCAAGCAATGCTAGACGTAATGGGCAGGGAGATACATCTGGAGGAAACATAACTCAAGGTTGCACCTTTAAGCAGTTTCTCGACTGTAAGCCACTGAACTACGACGGCACTGGAGGTGCAGTGGCTTTTGTACGCTGGACGGAGAAGACTGATTCCACTATCCGTATGAGCAAGTGTACCGCGGATCAGCAAGTCACTTTTGTTACGGGGTTGTTTGTTGATGAAGCTTTGACTTGGTGGAATTTGCAAGTCCAGACTCTGGGTGATGATGCTGCGTACGGCATGACGTGGGATGAACTAAAGGAACGAATGAGAGAAAAGTATTGCCCTCGTGCTGAACTCCAAAGGTTAGAGACTGAGTTCTGGCACTTGACCATGGAAGGTGCAGACATTACTGGTTATACCCGAAGGTTCCACGATTTGTCAAGAGTGATCCCCTACATGGGGACTCCTGAATTTAAGCGCGTTGAGCGCTACATCTGGGGATTGGCTCCAGAGTTTCGTAGCATGGTTTTTTCGACTACCTTTTCAACAATATCCGGTTCTCCATTGAATTCTAACTCTTTTTCCCATCCTTCAACTTCAACCTTCTCTGTTGAACTTTCTTCACCTTCTGCTTTCTCAGCTCCCAGTTTTATTTTTTCTTCAACAATCCTTTTTGCTTCCAAATCTCTCTTCAATCTGGCAACCTTCTTCTCATTCAACATCTCAACCTTATCTGCAAAGAACAAATAAAAACTATCAGTATCCAGACCTTTTCTAGCTTTATTAATATACTCTTCTTCATCATCTGTGTCTGCATCACTTCCTAATTCTGGAAAAATCGGTATTCTTTTTTACTGAGATTTGACTAATTCTGCTTCCAAGATTTGTACAATAAGAGCTGAACCAGGTGGAATGTATTTGTCCCAGCTAAAACCCTCTGCAACTTTTTCATCATCTTGATTAACAAGATATGCTTTCTTCTTCTCAACTTCAATGGCACGAGATAATGATGGTTGTTGTTGATTAAGCTGATGAAAAATTGATTTTTGATAATAATTGTTGTTTCCAGATGAGTCTTGTCTTTCAGTTGCTTCTTTATTTTTGCATTCTCTTTTAAAATATCCCTTTTCTTTGCAACTGTCACACCCCGATATTTCCACGAACTACCGGTGGGCCCGGTGGGGAGTATCGTGACGTAGTTGATATCATCATAGTCAAACAACACAAATTTAAATGCACAGCGGAAGCAAAAGATAGATTCATTTCAACTGAATAAAATTGTAATATTGAGTATCACAAAATAGTTGAAACAGATCCACAGGCGGATCAAATAAAAAAGGAAATTGTTCAACAGACTTTAAAGGCATCTAAAGCTTACGAGACTTGAGTAGTGATGCCTGGAGTAGCCAGCCTATTCCGTCTAGTACCTGCACTTAGCCTTTTTGGAAAATACGTCAGTTTACACTGGTAAATACAACTTAACTGACTCATTTTGAAAAGAGTTTAAAAATTAATTTGAATGCACTTAGGCAAAAATATCTTTTATAACTTGGGACAATTATTCAAAAATAATCTTGTATACAGTTTTTCTTATTTGTCGTCCGTCAGTGCCGGTCTAGATTAATTGACACGCCACAGGTATAATACCCACAAGGCTGATTCCTTTAAGTGGGCTACCAATTTTTACATATGCAACTGTCAGGTGTACGCCTACACCCCGTGCTTAGGTCGTGGCCATTTCTTCGAATGATGCCAAGGATATCCGGGACATGGTCATTTAACCCCCAAGGGCCATACACCAAATAATACAGAATAAAGCGAGTTATGTAAATACATTAATCACAATCCGATTTAAATGACTACATACCCAACCAAGCGGTACTTTTATAGTACCGTATCCCAAGCCCGTATAGGGAAAATAAGCTAAGAGTATTTACCTAAGCAAATTTATACAATTTATCCCAGCCGTATACCACCAAGCAAGTACAGATAGCTTTTACTGGGCTCCTAAATCTGGAACAGAGGTTTTTAATAACCTATTAGATTCCTAACGGGTCTTTAATTAAGCCTAAGCTTAGACCGGTTAGTTTTCAAAAGGAAGACACGGTTCAAACGCATGATAAAGCGAAGACCGGTTTAGAATGTGGTTTTGACCCGACAAGCTTGTATGCTTGTTTAATATGGGTAACTTAAACACATTCTGAATTTTGAGACAAAAACGATATGGTTTGACCCGTTTCGGCTAATATATGCAAACTAGTTACATACGCCGATCCGAACGCGAAAAGTGCGTAACGAGTAACCAAATGAGTCATATACAAGTTTCCTAAGTTAATATGCCCTAAATATGTTGTGATATCAGTAGGATACCGTCCATTATGCCTAAAACGAGTTTAAGACCAATTTATGCCCCGTAGGGGTATTTTGGTCATTTTAAAGGTTATAAGAGAGTTTAAATATCATTCTGAGTTACAGGTCTGATTAAATCAGTAATTATACTTAATTTAATAAGTCATATCAGTAGGGTATCATATATATGTGAAATTTATTAATTATAACCATACTATGCACCGTATGGGCATTTTGGTAATTCCACATAGGCTTAAAAAGGGCAAAACAGAGAATCTGAGTTTAAAACTTTTGCTTACTGTTAAAATATAGAAATTTACTGAAAATATCAGTAGGCATCAACCCTTATATATTTAAACTAGTTTCGATACATACTATGCGTTAAAAACGCTTAAAAAGGCGGTTTGGAGCCATTTCCGGGTTTTGTATAGAAAGCTGATATTTTTATTATTCCAGAAGGCTCAAAATATTTCATTTATCATATTAGATCAGTAGAAAAAGGTTTGGGGTCAAAAGGATTTGTAAAACTCATTTTATAGCCCAAAAGGGCAAAACCGGCAATTACCGAATCAAGCCTAGAACCCTATGTTATGCTCAGCCTAAAAATAAATAAAAATCTTTAAAAATCCCAAAATATTATTTTATATCAGTAGGTAAAAAGTTTGGTATCAAAAATTGGGTTTAGATAGGATATACGCTAATTACGCCGTTTAATTAATAAAAAGCTTTCTAATTACGCTATTGAGCATAACTCCTAATCTAGACCTCAAACTGATGTCAAATTTTAGGGACAAGTTTATAAATCAGTAATAAAGATTATTGTCCTCTCACATTTTCAAAATTCTCGTTTTAGGGTCAAAAGGGCATAACGGTCAACATTTAGCCATTTAACGGAAACAAGCATGAACTAGGATTTCTATGGAACCAAGTTGTATAACCTCGGAGGGTTATACTAACCTATAACCTGGTCCTAAAGGAATCCTAAGGCATATCTAAACTAAGCTAAATCGGGTCAGAACTGAAAGTCAAAGCAAAAGTCAACTTTTGTGACTTTCGGTTCCGAACCGAGCCTATACTTAGAATTGTCGGGTTGAATCATGCTTAGACATGTTCAACTAATATTTACCAATTTATTAAAGAGAGAAAACTGATTTTATGGTTTTTATATTAATAGTTATTAATTTTATTTAAAACTAACCCGATTGACTTTTATTTGACCCGACAATTTAACTATGTAAACGTGGTAATTAGGAGGTGCCCTTTTGAGGGTTTAACACCTACCTAATTACGGTCACGTAGCCATGTTCGTTACGAACAATGGCTCAACCGTTTAAATGTCAAAGCGTTTATCGAAAACGCTTGACTTTTCAGTTTTAAACGCTAAATAATTAAACTAAGCACGAAAGGACACTTACAAAGGGTCCAAGCAAGGATGGAATTGATCTAGGATGTTCAGGTATGAAGCGCAAAGGCCCCAACTTAGAATAATTCAGATCATGGGTGAAATGAGAGCAAGAATCAAGTGGGTTTATATAGGATTTTGAGAACCGTTAGGATCGTTCCTCGATAACCGTGCTTAAATCTTGGCCCTCCATGTGTGCCCATGGTTTCTAAATACAATGGGTGTTGAAAAATGGTTTCTAAATACAATGGGTGTTGAAAACCAGCTCATGGTATTGAGAACTTTACCTAAAAGCCCTTGAAAAATGACAAAAATGCTGAAAATATGAATCTGCCCAGATCTGGGCATAGGCTGCGCTGCAGGGGGCGTAGCCTACGGCCTGCACAGCTCAAACAAACTTTCAAAAGTGCAGTTTTGGTCCCTGCTTGCATAATAATGTGTTTCTGACACATCTAAGGCATGTTAACCTCATTTCAAGGCTCTAACATGATGCCAAAATATAGGGGACAAGAAACATGCTCAAAAACATGTCGGATGTCGGTTCGTTTGGCCGTACGGTCACGTTGTTCGTCTAATTACGACGAAACACGAACGGACGCGAAAAACGATCCAAACTAAGCGACGAATGAAATTTTATCAATCCAAACACTAAAATAAAATATTTTAGTGCTTAGATATATTTTTGGGTGTCCGGATATATTCAGAATGCAAGATATGCGCGAAAATGCAAACTTGTGCACTTTTTGACACTTTTAGTCCATGCATGACTTAAAAGTTTATTTTTGCGCACCAAAACACCTCCAAGCCTATATCTAAGCTAGGTAAGGGATATTTAGGGTATGTTTAACTTAAGATCATATTATGGAAGGTCCGAAACCCTACGAATCGACATACTTTTGCAGTTTGACGCAAATAGTCCTTTAATTGCGCAAAGTAGCGTGAAATGCCGTTTAATGATATCCAAGCCTTCCATGGCCCATATTGATCATTCCCAAGCATATAATTAAATGTTACTATGCTCTCGTTCGCTTAGATGGTCACCGAAAGGCGTAGTTTCAAAAGTTGACGCTTTAGGTCCCTCTATTGCGCAAACTTGCGCATCTCATCAATTAATAGCATTGAAACCTTATCTAATCCATATTAGGCATTCTTCAAAGTATTATTAAACATCACGATACTTTGGGTTCGCTAAAAGGTCATTCAGAGGTATAATTAAACATATTGACACTTTTAGTCCCTCTAACTTGCAAAGTTGCGCGTAACTTTACTTATAGGCATAAAAACCTTAGAGGGCCATTACTTGGCATTCCTGAGAGTATAATCAAATATCATGAAGCTCCCGGTTTGTTAAAAGGTCACTCGGAGGTAAGAATTAACATGTTGACGCTTTTAACCCTTCATCGCGCAAACTTTCAATTAATTACGCAAACGGCTACACTTAATCATCAAGTGGCTCATTTGTGAATATAAACATCGTAAGAGATTATTTAGAAACTTATTTTAGGTATGCTATCACTTCCAGTCCTTTCATAATCAAAGTTTTCGATTTTTCGAAAAAATTAGTCCCTTAAATTCAATGTTTGACTTTATTAGGGTTTATTACACGTGTCAATACATCATTGGACGTGATTTTACGAGGTGTTACATCCTCACCCCCTTAAAAGAAATCTCGACCTCGAGATTTGCTAAAATGCTGGAAGTACTTTTTGTCACATAATGGACCTAATTTCTATAGCATATCTGGAGCCTCTCCAAGCTCCCAAGTTGACCTCTATAATAGGTACATGTATCCTTTTGGGGCTTCTTAACTTGTCGATCTTTAATTGATACAGGTTTCTCATCAAACAAAAAATCTTCATTAATCTGCATATCATTAGATGATAATGCTTCGTGACTTATTAGGGAAACATATCCTTAAACCATTAGTGTGGGTTTCATTGCGAGTTTCACCAAGCTCCTTAAATGGGTTTTAGCTCATAAGCTATTTGATCTTGATACATTCGATTCCTTCGAATGATTTTATATATTCAGAGCTTAACTAGTCTGATAATTAACAAATTGGCACACCCTTCCAGGGTGATATCTTTTGTTGAACCTTATTCCTTATCAAAAACTTAGGAGGGTTGCTATATTCATAAATCCTTGATTTTCTGCCGAATACTGGCAACTTACAGATGATTATGGATTTGTTTGATCTTATTCGTTGTTTCCAAGGCAACTTTTCAGATCCTGATAATTGGACTTACCAATCTTTTGTCCAACATTAGATGTTTAACATTCCATCTATACAAGGTCTCCCAAGGAGCAGCCTTAATACTTATACATCAATTATTATAGAAAAGCTTATCTGAAGGTGAGATGGTTATTCCAATCACTGCTTAAAACTAATCTTAAGGGATGGCTAACCCTTGCCGTTTGTCGAGCAAATCGACGATCCTGGGCAGCTGATGGAAATTCTTAATTGTTGCCTAATCAGAGTTGCGGTAATCAATGCATAAACAAAATGAACCGTCTTTCTTAATTAACAATACCAAATGCTCAGAATATTGAGTTAGGCTAAATGAATCCTCTTATTTTAAAACTTACTTAATCAGGGTTTCGATTCTTCTAATGATGGCACTAGCCGTCTTGGAGATTTCCTAATAATACATCCCTAAATGGGATATAAATCTTAACTCTACTTACCTTACAAGAGGTAAACAGGGTAGTCCTAGGAGAAGATAATCAAGATACAAGGAGGTTACAGAGATTTTCCAAATCTCAGGCTCCAGTTCATCTATCATATACTGTGTCGGATAAGTGACACATTTATGTTACGAGTCCACGAATTCCTTAATCAAAGACCTTTACTTGGTCAATTCTATTCTGGATATCTTCTTTGAATACCTTTAGCTGACTTTAGTACCATATGCCCATCGGGATATCTTTGAAGTTCCATGCATTAAACCTCCATACTGATCAGGCACGGAAGCAATCTATGGAACATATTAAAGATACACCAATCCTCATACGGCGCTTTTATCATACCATCTGGTATTCGTAATCGATAGAGATCAAGAGATATCAACTATATATGCTGACGCACTTCCTCTAGAGAAAGGATACTTCTAAAATTTTACGACTGAAGGTTTCTGACAAGAATAGAAGAAATGGTTCTTATGATTTCGCCTGTAAGTTTTACCTTACACTTAACATCTGGGGTTCTTACGGGATAATTTCTAAAAGTTTGCTAAGCTTATGGTTTTATGAGAGACTTAGCAGTACCTAAAACCAAACGTAACTCTTAGCAATAAAATCACAATAAGGGATTTATCTGGTGTCATTATTAAGGTGAACTACCTCTAATCATTTATCAGGAGGGTTAAACGCCTCCATTCTTAATCCTTTTACTTAGCTATAAAATCCTTGACAAATTTTAGGGCGGTCTCAGCTTTGACTGGTTATTTCTTAATCTATAAAACGTGAGTGGCTGAGGTAAATCCATAATGGATTTATAACAAACAGGCTTTGAAATTATAACGTGCCCTCTTATTGCTCGTGCTAACCACCAATAACTATTGCATTACACTTAGATTTTGGGTAAGTGGAATAGGGCACTATCTCAGCCAATGAATTAAAATTTGCCACATACTGTCGACAATCTAAAACTTTTATGGTGAGAGTCCGAAAATTCTTATCCCATCTTTTTCCATTTCATGAAACGGGTAATAGGTTTTTCTAATAAGGTCCTTAAAACCTGGACCATCCCACACTGTATAAGGGGATCTTTCTTGTGGAGTTCATTAATGTCCTCACTAATTAAGGGTGTTGCCATCGAATGGCTGTGATGCATATCTCACCGCGTTCTTTTCAGCGTAACCGCTGATACACCTAATGGTTTCTACTTCATCCAACAATTTCCTGCAATCGATGGTCCCTTTTTACTCTTGAAGTCTCTTGACTTCCAAGAGACGAAGTACTTTTAAGTACACCCAAAAATAATGGGCTCCTTGCCATATATGCCTTTGTTGGGTTTATTCTTCGCATTTGAAGTATGTATGAAGCTCTTCTCATGAGCAGCGACATGTGTTTTAGAGCAAACAGCATTTGGCTTCTTGAACCTTTTCATGAATTTTCTTATAGGTTTTCTAACAGCTGCGTTATTCACATTTTTGGCGATTAACTCCCTTAACATTGAGGTTCATATTTGATGCACCATTAACATTTGTCGCATTTCTAGCATCGCGACTTTTGTTTGTCCCTTCTGAGTTTCCATACTCATAGCTTTGGTATTAAATACCAAATTCTGCAGGTACATAGGCAATCCATACCATGTGTCTCCTTGAATTGTCAAAGGCTCACCATAAGGAGTCTTGTTAACTACTTGCTTCTTATCACCCACAATATGGGCTTAGCTATAAGATGACCAATCCATTCCTATCACTATATCGAGTCCCTCTATTTCAACGAAAACAAGGACAGTGGAAAAGAATGGTTCCTAATGGATATAAAACATCCATCTAATATTGTTGAAGCAGTCTCTGAGGTACCATTGGCCAATCCTACTTTATACTTATCGCTTAGAGTTTTAACAGGTAGATTTTAAAGATTTACAAAATCCATTGTCTACGAAAGACCTATCTGAACCTAAATTAAATAATACTCTAGCATGAGCGTTATTGATAAAGAAAGTACCTGTTGTGACATTGTCATCCCGAATAGCCTCTTGAGCATTCATCTGGGAGCTTCCAGCTTTGGTCTTCTTAGCCTTGCCAGGCTTCTTGGTTTTATTTGGGCAATTTGTCTTGACGTGCCCTATTTTATTGCAACCATAGCAGGTTGCGTCCTTTATGTCTTGGCACTCCAAAGTCTTGTGCCCTTCCTTATTAAAAATTCCACAAGGCTTAGCTTGTGAATTTAAAGTGCCTTTTCCTTTAGTCGCCTTCTTTGGACAGCGGGTCTTTATGTGCCCTTTCTCGCCACAACCATGACAGGTCGCATCTTCCAACTTTTTGCAATCCAAGGTCTTATGCTCCTTGGACTTGCAGATTCCACAAGGTGAAGGCTGAAATTCTAATATGCATTTCCCGAGGTGGTATTTCCTACAGGTTTTGCATCTGGTCTTTTCACTTGACTGCTGGTTGTCCTTCAATTCCTTGCATTCATGGGTCTTGTGATCCATCTCTTTATAGATGCCACATCCCCTGGTCTGTTCATATATACATTTTCCGAAGTGCTTCTTCTTCCCGCAGATTTTACATTCGGGTTTTGCCTCCTTTGGCTTGGACTGGTCATAGTTTGAACCGGTCTTACCCTTTTTATAACCCTTATTTGGGGTATTATCGCACTTTCGCTTATGATCCTTCAACACACGGTCCACAGTGTTGTTTACGGCTGTATCTATCATAGCCTGTAACTCGGTGCTTGTTAAGTTTAGTCTTGCATCATCATTCTGATCAACTGGATGATTGTGAGCTTCAGAGGAGTCAGCCATGGTAAAGCTTTGAAGGCTACTAACCAAGTAGTAATGATTTGCTTAATTTGTAGAGAATTGTCGAACTTGACGATTAAATAGCCACAGTGTAACGCAACCATATAGGCCAATAGATAGTATTAAATTTTATTTGATTATGTTTGGCCTAGGTTTTTAAATAAACCGTCTTTGGCGTTTAAACGGAATATAATCCTTCATATTTATTAGACAGGGGACATAGGTCACGACTGTCGATGTCGTACCGACAATTTATATAGCATAAGGGCTTGTCCCAAGGACTTTTTGATGGCACAGAGGCCTTGTCACTAGGGAAATTTTAAAACATAATCAATGATTCCTTTGGATCGGAAAATTTCATAAGTCATTGTCTTGACAAGAAGTTATGAAATAAAACTATCTTTTTCATGTATACATCTTTGCCCGTAGGTATACATCCCAGATGGATGTTTAGATGTGTACATCATGTTCGACGTTTATTAGCCATGATTCCTATTGCTCATTTAGGCTAAAATAAGGGGTTTAAAAGTTCTTAATATAAAGATGACAAGTGTGATTTTATCGCATCACTATTGTCGGGAGTGTTAACACGTTTTTAGGTGTTAATAGGGATCTGAATCTCTTTTAAACATGTTTTACCATCTTAGCCAGGTCTTTAATGACATTCGAGCTAGGTTATACCTTTTAAGATTCTTTTTAATACATATACTGGCAGAAAAGGAATAATATTTATTTTATTGAGGATTTTCATTATAAGTATCCTAGGTTTAATTAAAATATAACTATGGCACAGAAAGGCCAAGTCACGTGGACGAGTTTAGTTTATAAACCCAGATTTTATGGAATCAAGGCATTAAGGTTTGAATCAAAGTTCATTACCTTTTCTTGACAGAGAGTTGTAGGCCACCACTGTCTTTAGTCTCAAAGGACGTTAATTATAGCCCGTGGGCACTTCATCCTTAAGGGATGATTATATAAATAAGGGAATTTAAAATATCCCAATTTTAAGAATGACTTATGTGATTTTATCGAATCACATTTGTCAAGCATGTTAATATGCTTTCAGATGTTAACAAGGTTTTTGAATCTTTTAGATAGGTTTTACCATCTTGGCCATGTCTGCAAATGACATTTAGGCTAGGTTTTACCTTTAAGATTCTTTTAATATTTAACGCAGAACATTCCTAAATTGAGATGTTTACAAGGAACTGAATCTAATTGCGGAACTACCATCTTGGCCCTGTCTTAAAGTGACACATGGGCTAGGTCTCGTCCTTTTTAGATTTTGCCATTTTATTAGAATGGTAGATCTTATAATAGGAATGTTATTTTAAATCTAACCATTCCATTAAAATTTAAACAAGTACATGGTTGTCCTAAACGGGACTTCTAAGAAATAATGTTGTCCTCGAAGGGACTGAAAGATAAATATGTCCTTATAAGGACTACTAAGGAAACGATCTTCAGCAAAAGGAGTTTCTTCTTTCTTTTATTTCTTGAATGCTTTCTCCTTGGTTGCACGTTAATCCTAGTCGCAGTTCGAAGCTTGGCCTTTCTTATGCTTCAAATGGGGAGAATTTCCATTACGGCTTCTTTGCTTGGCGACGAATTAAAAATATAGAATTTAAAGCAATAATTCTCCGAATAGAGATGAGAGTATTCCTATGTTAAGTCTAGACTCAGAAGGTTTAAGGAATGTGCTACTGTGTCACTGAGATTAAACACAAAAGGCTAGTGTTTAATTCACTCAATGTTGGCTCTGATACCAACCTGTCACACCCCGATATTTCCACGTACTACCGGTGGGCCCGGTGGGGAGTATCGTGACGTAGTTGATATCATCATAGTTAAACAACACAAATTTAAATGCACAGCGGAAGCAAAAGATAGATTCATTTCAACTGAATAAAATTGTAATATTGAGTATCACAAAATAGTTGAAACAGATCCACAGGCGGATCAAATAAAAAAGGAAATTGTTCAACAGACTTTGAAGGCATCTAAAGCTTGCGAGACTTGAGTAGTGATGCCTGGAGTAGCCAGCCTATTCCGTCTAGTACCTGATCTTAGCCTTTTTGGAAAATACGTTAGTTTACACTAGTAAATACAACTTAACTGACTCATTTTGAAAAGAGTTTAAAAATTAATTTGAATGCACTTAGGCAAAAATATCTTTTATAACTTGGGAATATTATTCAAAAATAATCGTGTATACAGTTTTTCTTATTTGTCGTCCGTCAGTGCCGGTTTGTAGGGCCGGTCTAGATTAATTGACATGCCACAGGTATAATACCCACAAGGCTGATTCCTTTAAGTGGGCTACCAGTTTTTACATATGCAACTGTCAGGTGTACGCCTACACTCCGTGCTTAGGTCGTGGCCATTTCTTCGAATGATGCCAAGGATATCCAGGACATGGTCATTTAACCCCCAAGGGCCATACACCAAATAATACAGAATAAAGCGAGTTATGTAAATACATTAATCACAATCCGATTTAAATGACTACATACCCGACCAAGCGGTACTTTTATAGTACCGTATCCCAAGCCCGTATAGGGAAAATAAGTTAAGAGTATTTACCTGAGCAAATTTATACAATTTATCCCAGCCGTATACCACCAAGCAAGTACACATAGCTTTTACTGGGCTCCTAAATCTGGAACGAAGGTTTTTAATAACCTATTAGATTCCTAACAGGTCTTTAATTAAGCCTAAGCTTAGACCGGTTAGTTTTCAAAAGGAAGACACGGTTCAAACGCATGATAAAGCGAAGACCGGTTTAGAATGTGGTTTTGACCCGACAAGCTTGTATGCTTGTTTAATATGGGTAACTTAAACACATTCTGAATTTTGAGACAAAAACGATATGGTTTGACCCGTTTCGGCTAATATATGCAAACTAGTTACATACGCCGATCCGACCGCGAAAAGTGCGTAACGAGTAACCAAATGAGTCATATACAAGTTTCCTAAGTTAATATGCCCTAAATATGTTGTGATATCAGTAGGATACCTTCCATTATGCCCAAAACGAGTTTAAGACCAATTTATGCCCCGTAGGGGTATTTTGGTCATTTTAAAGGTTATAAGAGAGTTTAAATATCATTCTGAATTACAGGTCTGATTAAATCAGTAATTATACTTAATTTAATAAGTCATATCAGTAGGGTATCATATATATGTGAAATTTATTAATTATAACCATACTATGCACCGTATGGGCATTTTGGTAATTCCACATAGGCTTAAAAAGGGCAAAACAGAGAATCTGAGTTTAAAACTTTTGCTTACTGTTAAAATATAGAAATTTACTGAAAATATCAGTAGGAATCAACCCTTATATATTTAAACTAGTTTCGATACATACTATGCGTTAAAAACGCTTAAAAAGACGGTTTGGAGCCATTTCCGGGTTTTGTATAGAAAGCTGATATTTTTATTATTCCAGCAGGCTCAAAATATTTCATTTATCATATTAGATCAGTAGAAAAAGGTTTGGGGTCAAAAGGATTTGTAAAACTCATTTTATAGCCCAAAAGGGCAAAACCGGCAATTACCGAATCAAGCCTAGAACCCTATGTTATGCTCAGCCTAAAAATAAATAAAAATCTTTAAAAATCCCAAAATATTATTTTATATCAGTAGGTAAAAAGTTTGGTATCAAAAATTGGGTTTAGATAGGATATACGCTAATTACGCCGTTTAATTAATAAAAGGCTTTCTAATTACGCTATTGAGCATAACTCCTAATCTAGACCTCAACCTGATGTCAAATTTTAGGGACAAGTTTATAAATCAGTAATAAAGATTATTGTCCTCTCACATTTTCAAAATTCTCGTTTTAGGGTCAAAAGGGCATAACGGTCAACATTTAGCCATTTAACGGAAACAAGCATGAACTAGGATTTCTATGGAACCAAGTTGTATAACCTCGGAGGGTTATACTAACCTATAACCTGGTCCTAAAGGAATCCTAAGGCATATCTAAACTAAGCTAAATCAGGTCGGAACTGAAAGTCAAAGCAAAAGTCAACTTTTGCGATTTTCTGTTCCGAACCTGTAAGGACCGTGTTCGTGACCTAAACGAGTCGGTTCAGAGGAATTCCATCAAATACAGGTGCGGAAAACAAGTATTTGACTTTAAAACAGCTGAATTTTCACTTTAACACTGATTTGTATTGATATGAATGCAATTACAATCAGTTCTCACACCGGCAGCACCTCGGTATGGAAATCTTTCAAAAACAACTTATGATTTCGCTTGACCTTGACCTCCTATATATAGACATTAAGGTTTCGCTTCAGCATCTCAAGCGAAATCTTAACATGTTGATTTCGCTTGAGTAGCTTCAAGCGAAATCTCTTCAACATCTAAATGTTCAAGCGAAATCTCACTAACTCTATCACATTCTCGTTTTACGTGCCCTGATCTTTTCTAACTAGTGTAAGACTCGATACAAGACGAAGTCGACAGATGTAGTGCACCAACAGACTCCCCCTCAGATGTTGACGAGTCGACTATCGAGTCACAATAACACTATGTCTTCACATCTTCAGTCTTGATCAGTCTTTAGGCTTTTCTCTCTCCTTTTCCAACAGACTCTCCCTTTTCCTTAAAAATCTTCAGACTCCCCCTCACAATTTGCTGGCATTCATTTGTTCTTCAGCAACATCTGTATCAGGATCGATGTCTGATTCAAATTTTGTCTACAGGATCATTGCCTGGCTTTTATCTAATTCTCTTGATCAGATCTCTTGATTCCTTAAGTTCATCAGCATCAGTAGCTAGCAAACTTTTAGATTCATGATCAGAGTCTGACTTTTGTAAGCTTTGAATGAATTAACATGGCTCACCTGTAACAATCTTAACCCAGAAATAAATTTTCTAAATTTAACAATTTAAATGCATCAACAATCTGATATAATCAGATAACTCTCTCTCATATCACAAACCAATGATGAACCAAATGTAGGTTTTTTTAATACAAATTGTAGGATTTTAACAAACCTTTTGACATTTTAAGATTCACTCCCCCTCACAACCAAGTCATCATGTTTAGCACTTGAAATTTTGACAATCAGCTTTCCAGTATCAGTTGTCGAAAATCTTTTTGATTTTTTTTAAAATTTATGCTAAAACACACTAAAATCTTTTTGTAATTTTTGATTGTAAAGAAATGACATAAAGAAATATTTACAAACAATATTTTTGTGAGTTTGTGCAAGAGGATCATATCAGTTTATGAGACATATCACTAACACCGTTAAGCTTCATTTCATTTTAAGTTCTAAACAATTTACTTAGATTGTCAGTATATTTGTCCACTTAAATTCTCACACAAAGTTCAACTGATCAGAGATATGATGTTAATGTTTTAAGCAACTTAAACTTATCCGTGTGTCCCACTACTTGAATATACTCCCGTATCCAGATCCCAATATTCAGTCTTACAGGTGAGTATACCACAGATAATATCTGTCAGGGGAATAAATTATAGTACGAGGGCCGTGAGAGCTCAGGTCGATCTTTCGATACGCAGAGAGATGACGGCTTCGACTTTTGGTGTGTGCCCTTTAGAGGATCTTTTGTTTCAACAGCTATGATTAGCATTTTTCAATGTTTCATCATTTTTAGCTGAGGGTGAGCTATATTTCAAGCAAATGTAAAGTATTCTCCGAGGACTAGGCCATTGCTTCCGCAAAATCAGAAGTCCCGGGATAATACCCCAGATATCACTGAGCATAAAGACCTAGTATCTCAGAATAAGGGACCTTTCAAACAAGATTTCATGGGTTACCTATATATCCAAGTTTGTGTTAACCCACAGAACAAGCAAGTTTGAATTTTAGATTTATATCTCATCACAATCTACTAAATATGCAAAAACCTACTGACATGTCCGCAGTAAGATTGTTTATCACATTTTTCTTTTCATTTCTTTAGCATGTTGTAATTGTCCACTGATGTACTATCATTTCCTCTATATGTAACAAAAACTCATTTTTGAATTTTATCATGTTTTTGTCTTTTTCAAATTTTCAAATGTTTTTGGATTTTCTAAAAAAATTACTCCCCCTAAAATGCAAACACATTTTAGGAAATTGAAAAACTAAGACTCTTGACACAATTAAATCATACAAACTGTACAAAAACTTGACAACTGATATCAAATCGCATCAAATCGCAATTCACTTTGCATAAACAATCAGAACTCCCCCTATCACAAAACTATTTTCTCATTTAGACTTCAAAACACTTAAGTTTGATTTAATCAAAATGATTTTTCCGGAAAATTAGTTTTGATGAAATAATCATTTGTGGATTTGGGGTGTGGTTCATCACATTGTCTATTCTTAACCACTTGTAGCAAATCAAGTACAAATTAATGTCCCTGATTTACCACTTGCATGTATGCACCTTCTATACCAATTGTAAAAATTATCACATGTAAAATCAGAATTACCAAAAACATTACCACTTGTAGGAATGTTACGTCTACATTACCAATTTACCAATCAAAATGCCGATTCCTGCTTCGCACTTACCAACCTGGAAGCTCCGGCGTAGTCATACAACCTGAAAACATCCAAACACTATCAAAATCTTTCAACCAAAAACTTCAAACATTAGAAAGATGCCGATTCCTGATCCTCGATATAAACTTGGGATCTCCGGCAAGTCCTAAGACTTTTAAGGAAAACAAACTTCCACCCAAGTCTTCATAGACTTGGTGGCTTCCAATTCCTGTGCAGTAGGGTTGTAAGTTGCCTTTTTAGTTGCATAAAAATCTTTAACCCCCTTTACTTTCCCATCAAGCATTTTCTTAAACATTTTTCTAACATTTCCATTAAATGCTTTCTCAACATCAAATTCCTTTTCATCAGAATAGAATTGATTTGAAATTTCCACTTTACCAACTATTTGTTTAATTTCTTCAAAGTTCAGTGATGGAATATCAACATCATTCACTGAATCTTTTTTCTCCACTTGTGGCTCATCTGACTTTGTGGAATCAGATTCATCGCCAGATTGTACATCTGATTTTTTAACAATCCATTTTTGATTGTCTTTTGCACTCTTTTTGTACAATCTTTTAGAATTTTCACCAACTTCATTCTTTGAATTTTCAAAAGTTTTGAAGTTTGTAGTTGGTGAATCATTCTTTTCAACCACTTTTTCTTTAAGTTTTTCAGAGACTCCCTGTTTTTTGTTGACTTTGTTTGGACAATTGTGAGCAATGTGTCCAACAACTTGGCATTGAAAACAAGTTCTTGTGTCTCTGGTTTGAAAAACTCCAGTTGGATGAAAAACTCCAGTTCCTGTCCTTTTCCTTTCAGCAAGGAAATCTTGATTCGACTTTCTCCAGAATAAGCTATTTGTCTCTTCTTCATAGCTTTTTCCTGCAACATATGTCATTTTTGATTTAAAATCTCTAACATGTTTTTTATTTTGATAATTTGCAGTTTGAGTAAAACCAAGACCTTTCTTTTTGTAACTATACTTTTGGTTTGTTTTCTTTTGAAAATCAGAACCAGAATTGTAATTATTTTTCCTTTTTTTCTTGTTTAACCTTTGTTGAACCCTAGAAGTATATTTTTTAGGTTTTTCAATTAATTTTAAATCTTTAATTTCAGAAAAATTAATTTCTGTCATTTTGAAAACCTTTTTGATCATATCAAAACAAACACTTCTAATCGGAAACTCTTTGTCAGAGTATAATTTGTCCGAATCATTTAAAGTGTATGCAACTTCAAATGTTTCATCATCCAAATTTGCCTTTGATAACAAAAATTCTTTACTGTAAGACTGTTTTTCCGATGATTTTGAATTGTTGACTGACGAACTTGAACACCCAGATTCAGATTTTGACTCAGACACCTCCTCAGTATCCAACACCTGATCGACCACCTTTTTGATTAACTCAGACTCATGATCAGTATCAGATGAGGTAAACGTAATGTCAATGTTATCTGGTAAAACGTCAGTTGTCTCGGATTTTAACTTTATATTGACTGCTTTTTCGACTTGCTCCTCATTTGGTTTTCTAGGAGAATATCCTTCCCAGATAGGAGGTGGACACTTGTTATATCTAACAGTCGATTTCTTACCAGTATCATTCTTTGTCTTTTCATCCTGAAATGCTTCAAAACCTGCGACAGTAGGATAAACTCGATCAATGACATAATCAGAACTAGAATAACTCAGTAATAACCTTCTGATCCTTTCATTTTCGATCTTTTCTTTCTCCAACTCTTGCTTTAGATTAGCATTTTCTGCGATGTAATGATTAATTGCCTTTTGCTTTGTCATCAACATAGAATTCGTCATAGTTAAAGCCTTTTCTCTTTCAGAATTCGTCGTTTGAAGATCTGTCACTGTTCTGTTCAACACACTATAAGATTCTTTCACATAGTTGATATCAGATAGTAACTTTTCTATCAATCTTTCTCGATCAAACAATGTCACATCTTTTTCTTCGCAATTTTTGCAAGTTTCCAAACATTTCTTGCAAGGCTTTTCAACTTCAACAATCTTCTCAACTTCGATTGTTTTTACTACTTCAATTACTTTTTCTTCACCAGTTACCTTCTCAGTTTCAGTCACCTTTTCTTCATCTACAATTTTAACTTCTTCAGTTTGAACAACATTTTCAACCTTCACGTCTTGTTGTTGTTCTTTTACAGCTTGTTTCTCCTTCAGTTTCTCCATGCGATCTGCAAAATAGAAATGAAAACTTTCAGGAGAAAGATGATTTTTAGCAATATTAATATGTTTTTCTTCCTCATCATCACTGCTACTTTCAATCGGTGTTTGATCAAACTCTACAGATTTTTCAGAATCATCATCTGAAATACCAGAATCAGATGGTGTTTGATCAAAAACAACTTCTTTTTCTGAAGTATCATCATTTTGCACACTCTCATCTGTACTTAATGACTCAGCATCAGTACTTTCTGAACTTTCTTCAGATGTAATCGATTGTTCTTTCACTGTTTCACCAATTGATCTCATCCATGTAGCAAACAAATTTGGTTCTCTAACAATATTTGCAATGAAAGCTTTGAAATCCCCCTTTTCATCAACAAACATATCCCAGCTGAATCCTTCAGGTAGTTGTTCATCATTTTGGTCCACTAAACATGCTGTACTATTAGAAGAAATGTAGTTGCTCCAGTTGAAATCTACCAAACATCCTTTCTTTGAATCTTCAATCTTTCTACCATGAGCCGTCTGTAATTCTTGTGTCTGACCAACTTGCTGATAAATGGCTTTCCGGTAGTAGTCATCTTTTCCAAATGGATTCTGAGCACTACTAACTTCTCTGTTCTTGCACTCCCGCTTAAAATGACCTTTTTCCCTGCACCTGAAACAAGTAACTTTAGATTTATCAAAACCTAAAGTAGAAACACAAGCATCAAGAAAGTCATTTCTCCCAGTAATTGTTTTGAACTTCTCAGCACGTCTAAGAACACTTGCAAGACACCATTTGATATCCATTAGTTCCATCTCTTCGGCATCTATTTGATCGTAATCCTCTTTAGTAAGCATAGGATTTCCAATTCGACCAGCCACTAAACCTTCATATGAGATAAGCACGGAACCAAGTAATGCCATATGATCTTTTGCAATGTCTTCAGAAAAACTTTGACCTTCTGGAAGATTTAAAGCTATGTTGCATTGAATCACACAACCATTTCCCATCTTTGTGCTTTGAGACTGAAAACTTTCTGATGAAGTCTTTGGATTGACACTTGGATAAGATGAGAATCCACCGCTGTTTTTGTTTGAGCTTTGATCAATCTTTTCAGTAGTATCTCCAACACTATATGCAGTCTGAATTTTTGGACTTCTCTCAGTTTCTGAAGTTGGAACACCACCCTTGTAATACATCTTTACATCTTGTTGACCACTTGGATTATTCATCCTTGCCATCTTCTGCTGTTCCAAATCCTGACTTTCAATCTTTTCAATGAACTGAGAGATTGACAACCTATCATAAACTCCAGTATTCTTCAGTATCATCAAATAAGTTCCCCACTCTTTCTGAGGTAATGCATCAGCAAGTTTATCCACCCATTCCTCATTTTCTTTTGTGATGTTCATCATCGACATTGTTCGCACTAAGTGACAATATCGTTCAATAAGTTTCTTCGTATCTTCTCCGGGCAAACTTGTGAACAAATCAAACTCTTTTTTAAGCAATGCCTTCTTGCTTTTAATCATACTCGCACTGCCTTCAACCTTGATTTTTAGAGCATCCCATATTGATTTTGATGTTTTGTCATGTTGAAGTAGTATGAAGATGTCTTCTTTGATGGCCTGTTGAAGCAAACTGATCATCATCTTTTCAGCTCGATACATTTCCCGTTCTTCTTTACCAAGATCTGAAAGCTGTTTTTCAATCTGCATTTCGGTTCGTGGTATAGTATACTTTGTCAAAATACATTCCCATGATCTTAAATGATTTGCTTGCACCCAGTTTTCGAATCTATCTTTCCACCCATAGTATTCCTAAATGCCCATAAGCTTCGGGGGTTTCTGAGTCGTCCCCGTTTCGTTTTCTGAATTCATGTTCTGAGCAATGGAAGATGAACTAGATGGTGTTGCAAACGCATTGTGGAAATCGTTGTCCATGTTTTAATAACAGATTCTTTCAAGCGAAATAGTCACTTTGTGTCCTTCAAGCGAAATAATCAACTGAACAACCTTTGAAGCGAAATTGTCAATTGAATAACCCTCAAGCGAAAACCTTGAAGCGAAATCAGATAATCTCTGAAACGAAATACTTGAAGCGAAACTTTCTGAAGCGAAAACCTTGAAGCGACAACCTTGAAGCGAAAATCTTGAAGCGAAAACAGATAATCTTTGAAGCGAAATGATATGTGTCGCTTGAAATCTCAAGCGAAATCGTCCAATAAAGCTTTGTTCTTCAAGCGAAATCCATTCGAATGATGATTTTAATCACTTTTAGGTCAAATTTGGCTGTGAAACTTTCAAGGGTTTGTTATCTTGCACTTTTAAACAATCCGTGAGAAATTGAATCGATTTTGACCATGAAAAATTTCTGAACTGATGAAAGAAAGTGTAGAAGTAAGAGAATGAGATGAATTTCGGCTGAATTTTACAGAAATCCTCCTCCTGTGCTCTGATACCAATTGTAAGGACCGTGTTCGTGACCTAAACGAGTCGGTTCAGAGGAATTCCATCAAATACAGGTGCGGAAAACAAGTATTTGACTTTAAAACAGCTGAATTTTCACTTTAACACTGATTTGTGTTGATATGAATGCAATTACAATCAGTTCTCACACCGGCAGCACCTCGGTATGGAAATCTTTCAAAAACAACTTATGATTTCGCTTGACCTTGACCTCCTATATATAGACATTAAGGTTTCGCTTCAGCATCTCAAGCGAAATCTTAACATGTTGATTTCGCTTGAGTAGCTTCAAGCGAAATCTCTTCAACATCTAAATGTTCAAGAGAAATCTCACTAACTCTATCACATTCTCGTTTTACGTGCCCTGATCTTTTCTAACTAGTGTAAGACTCGATACAAGACGAAGTCGACAGATGTAGTGCACCAACAGAACCGAGCCTATACTTAGAATTCTCGGGTTGAATCATGCTTAGACATGTTCAACTAATATTTACCAATTTATTAAAGAGAAAAAACTGATTTTATGGTTTTTATATTAATAGTTATTAATTTTATTTAAAACTAACCCGATTGACTTTTATTTGACCCAACAATTTAACTAAGTAAACGTGGTAATTAGGAGGTGCCCTTTTGAGGGTTTAACACCTACCTAATTACGGTCACGTAGCCATGTTTGTTACTAACAATGGCTCAACCGTTTAAATGTCAAAGCGTTTATCGGAAACGCTTGACTTTTCGGTTTAAAACGCTAAATAATTAAACTAAGCACGAAAGGAAACTTACAAAGGGTCCAAGCAAGGATGGAATTGATCTAGGCTGTTCAGGTATGAAGCACAAAGGCCCCAACTTAGAACAATTCAGATCATGGGTGAAATGAGAGCAAGAATCAAGTGGGTTTATATAGGATTTTGAGAACCGTTAGGATCGTTCCTCGATAACCGTGCTTAAATCTTGGCCCTCCATGTGTGCCGATGGTTTCTAAATACAATGGGTGTTGAAAACCACCTCATGGTATTGAGAAATTTACCTAACAGCCCTTGAAAAATGACAAAAATGCTGAAAATATGAATCTGCGTGGGCGTAGGCTACGCTGCAGGGGGCGTAGCCTACGGCCTGCACAGCTCAAACAAACTTTCAAAAGTGCAGTTTTGCTCCCTGCTTGCATAATAATGTGTTTCTGACACATCTAAGGCATGTTAACCTCATTTCAAGGCTCTAACATGATGCCTAAATATAGGGGACATGAAACATGCTCAAAACCATGTCGGATGTCGGTTCGTTTGGCCGTACGGTCACGTTGTTCGTCTAATTACGACGAAACACGGACGGACGCGAAAAACGATCAAAACTACGCGACGAATGAAATTTTATCAATCCAAACACTAAAATAAAATATTTTAGTGCTTACATAATATTTTGGGTGTCCAGATATATTCAGAATGCAAGATATGCGCGAAAATGAAAACTTGTGCACTTTGACGCAAATAGTCCTTTAATCCAGAAGGTCCGATACCCTACGAATCGACAAACTTTTGCAGTTTGACGCAAATAGTCCTTTAATTGCGCAAAGTAGCGTGAAATGCCGTTTAATGATATCCAAGCCTTCCATGGCCCATATTGATCCTTCCCAAGCATATACTTAAATGTTACTACGCTCTCGTTCACTTAGATGGTCACCGAAAGGCGTAGATTCAAAAGTTGACGCTTTAGGTCCCTCTATTGCGCAAACTTGTGCATCTCATCATTTAATAGCATTGAAACCTTATCTAATCCATATTAGGCATTCTTAAAAGTATTATTAAACATCACAATACTTCGGGTTTGCTAAAAGGTCATTCAGAGGTATAATTAAACATATTGACACTTTTAGTCCCTCTAACTTGCAAAGTTGCGCGTAACTTTACTTATAGGCATAAAAACCTTAGACGGCCACTACTTGGCATTCCCGAGAGTATAATCAAATATAATGAAGCTCCCGGTTTGTTAAAAGGTCACTCAGAGGTAAGAATTAACATGTTGACGCTTTTAACCCTTCATCGCGCAAACTTTCAATTAATTACGCAAACGGCTACACTTAATCATCAAGTGGCTCTTTTGTGAATATAAACATCGTAAGAGATTATTTAGAAACTTATTTTAGGTATGCTATCACTTCCATTCCTTTCATAATCAAAGTTTTCGATTTTTCAAAAAAATTAGTCCTTTAAATTCAATGTTTGACTTTATTAGGGTTTATTACACGTGTCAATACATCATTGGACGTGATTTTACGAGGTGTTACAGCAAAGAAAACAAGTGACCTTTGATTTGTCAAACCCTATCGGAGATGCACTCATTTCTAGAAAATCATCTCTACCGATGATTTGTTGGAATTTTTCAGCTCTTCTTACAGCACTAGCCAAACACCATTTGATATCCATCAACTCAAGTTCTACAGCATCAATCTGATCACAATCCTCTTTTGTGAGCATAGGATTTCCAATTCTACCAGCAACTAAACTTTCGTATGACTCTAACATAGCAACAAGTGATGCCATGTGTTGCTTAGCCATTTCTGGAGAGAGATTTTGACCATTTTAAATGTTCAATGTAACATTACATTGCAAATTCTTTGGATTTTGTTGCTGAGGACTTGTTGTTGTGAAATTCGGATCAAAACTTGAATAAGATGATGAATATCCACCACTCTGAGTTGTAGTGCTAACATTTGAACCAGAAGAACCATCAGCACTAAAAGCAGTATTGATCTTTGGACTTGGAGTGGTTTCAAATTTACTTCCTCTGTAATACAGACTGACATCTTGTTGTGCATTTGGATTAGACATGATAGCAGTTTTCTGAATGTCCAATTCATGCTCTTCAATCTTCTGAATGAATTTTGCTAAATTCATATTTTCAGACTTTCTCATGTGTTTTAATATCAACAAATACGTTCCCCATTTATGTTGTGGTAGCGCATCGGCTAACTTATTAACCCACTCATCGTCGTCTTTCTTTATTTCTAATCTTCCCATTTCTAAAACAAGATGATAATATCTATCAATTGTTGTTTTTGTTGATTCTCCTTCGAAAGCTACAAACATATCAAATGATTTCTTTAATAAGGCCTTTTTGTTCTTTATCATATCAGCGCTTCCCTTGAACTTTTGAATCAATGCAGTCCAAATTGATCCTGCAGTACCCTCATGTTGAAGTAAAACAAAGATATCTTCTTTAACTGCTTGTTGAAGAATACTGATCATCATTTTTTCACTTGTATATTTCAATTTTTCAACATATGAATAGTCACAGAAAGCTTTTTCAATCCCACGTTCATTTTTTGGTTTCTCGTAATCTTTCTCTAATGAACACCATTCGTCAAACTTATAAGCTAGCACCCAGTTTTCAAACCGATTTTGCCATCCTCTAAAATCTTCAATGTACATAAGCTTCGGCGGTTTTTGATAAGTTCCCGTCTCATTCTCACAGTAAAGAGTTTCAGCAGCTATAACAGGAGCAACTGGTGTAGCAAACGCATTGTAGAATTCCTCTTCCATGATTCAGTAATCTGTATCACAAAGTCAACAAATTTCAAACAACAATGAAGATTCACACGAAATATGATTTCAAACGAAAACACTTGGTGCGAAATAATCAGACTCAAACGAAATCAGAATTTTCAAACGAAATAGTGATTTCGTATGAAATATCTCAAACAAAATCTAATTTCGTGCGAAATCAACAGCAATTTCAAATGAAATTAATCACAAAATGTAATTTCGTGCGAAATCAAGATGCTATTCCATGCGAAATACTGCTGATGTCATCATGTCGATCTGTTTTTGGCAAAATTGATCAAGTTCTAGGCCGATTTTAGGTGTAATTCTTTCAAGGATTTGTTAAAACTATGTTTCGCACATTATATGTGAAATTCAATCCATTTTGACAATTTAATCTTGTTTAGTTTTGAAAAGAAGGTGTAGAAGATAGAATTATGAGCTGAATTGGTAAAAACTCTTCCTCCTAAGCTCTGATACCACTTGTAGGATCGTTCTGTGACCCAAACGAGTCTATCAGAAGAGTTCTCGGTCTAATTAGAGGCGGAATTCATTGATTAGACTTTGTAACAGCTCAAATCACACTTAATTGTCTTGTATTATTGATTTAACACGTTTACAGATCAAACGACACGTCGGCAGCACTTCGGTACCGGAATCTCGAACCTTACAAATGAAAACACATCAAGAGTATTTATAGGGGATGTAATTTCGCATGGAATTAACAACTGCTATTTCATGCGAAATTAACCTTTCACACTCAAACCCTAGATTTCTCGAACTACGTGCCCTGATCTAACAATTCTAATACAAGACTCGATACAAGACGAAGTCGACAGACGTAATGCACCAATAGTAACGTGTTCCACATTTTGTATACAAAACCCCAACATACCGGCAGTAATTGAAGAACTACAAAGACTCAATCACCACTTAATCAAATTGTAAAACATTTAAGGTTTTGTAAAACATTACAAAAAGTTTAACAAAAATCGGATAAACTCACATTGCTATTTTAGACTTCGCGTAAGGGTTTCCTGGGATTAATCTATAATTTACACAAATGTACATAGGTTAGTATAATAACCCTTTGATTATATTAATGATACCCTCCCCGAGACGGTATTCCAACAACTACGTCGGGCAGAATCACGACAGATGTTACGGAACCCTAAATCAATAGGGTAGCGTATCTAATATGAAACTGGGGTTATAATACTTACAACAGAGTAGAACCTCGCTAATTTGGGGGTATAATACTTGAGAATTATGCCTATAATGTGAGAATTCGAGATACATAAAGTGAAATGAACGAATTGAGTTGAAGCCCGAGGCCTCCTTTATATAGTGCCTAATTCTGGTTCTCACGCGGCCCGCGTAAGATGTAACCTGAAGGTTACGCGGCCCACGTACTAGCCCGGGTAGGGTTTAGGGTGTCCGGGTCATGGGGTAGGTCCAACACGCGTTCAAACACGTGGCAACACCGGAGCTAGCCTGATCATTAAGTTGACGCGGCCCGCGTAGGGTTTGAGCTTAGGCTTACGCGGCCCGCCTCAAACCTAAAAACCTGATTTTTAATTATTGTTGATAATATTTAGGGTATTCGGGGCCCGTTTTCACGTATGGGGTGTATTTTGGGACATATTGGGGTATTTTAAAATATATTAGGGTGTCGGAAAAATTATGAAGGTGTCGGTTTTCTTTAGGGTTGTTATATCCTCCCCACCTTGTTTTAGAGCTCGTCCTCGAGATCAACTGGAATAAGTGTGGATATTTCCTTTGCATTTCTGATTCAAGCTCCCATGTGTACTCAGTCCTGTCTTCAATTTGTAGAGGTTTTTGACTTTCCCCACGTTGTTTTAGAGCTCGTCCTCGAGAACTAGTCTCTTGTGCTTGAGATTTTTGACTTTCCTGTCTTCAATTTGTAGAGGTCTTTCTACGAACTTGAGTTGTTCATTTACCTCTATATCCTTAAGAGGTACCATCAGCGATTCATTGGCTAAGCATTTCTTGAGATTTGATACATGAAATACATCATGTATTCCTGCCATTTCCTCTGGCAGTTGTAGCTGATAGGCTACAGGTCCTATTTTTCTAATAATCTCAAAAGGTCCAACATACCTTGGACTTACCTTTCCCCGTTTGATGAATCTTACTACTCCTTTCCAAGGAGAGACCTTTAACAATACTTGATCTCATATTTGAAATTCCAAGGGTTTGCGTCGGTTATCAGCATAGCTCCTCTGTCGATCATGTGCTGCTTTCAGTCGTTCTTTGACTTGAATAATCTTGTCGGTTGTCTCTTGCACTATCTCAGGTCCAGATAGTTGCTTTTACCCAATTTCTGCCCAACAGACTGGGGTTCGGCACTTACGTCCATAAAGTGCTTCAAATAGTGCAACATTTATACTTGTGTGATAACTGTTATTATAAGAAAATTCTATCAATGGTAAGTGATCGTCCCAATTACCTCCGAAATCAATTACACAAGCTCTAAGCATGTCTTCCATTGTCTGAATCGTCCTTTCACTTTGTCCATCCGTTTGAGGATGATAAGCTGTGCTTAGATTCAACTTGGTTCCCATTGCTTTTTGGAAACTTGTCCAAAAATGAGAGGTAAAACGACTATCTCTGTCAGAAACAATTGATAAAGGTATTCCATGTAAAGAAACAATTTCATTTACATATAATTTAGCTAACTGTTCCATACTGAAAGTTTCCTTCATTGGTAGGAAATGAGCTGACTTGGTTAGCCTATCTACAATCACCCAGATTGTATCATTGCCTTTCTTTGTTTTAGGTAATTTAGTAACAAAATCCATTGTTGTCAATTCCCATTTCCAAACAAGCATTTCTAACTGTTGCAATAAACCTGAAGGTTTCTGATGTTCAGCTTTAATTTGTGAACAGGTTAAACACTTAGAAACATAGGCTGCTATGTCCTTTTTCATTCCTATCCACCAGAAATTCTTTCTTAAATCCTGGTACATTTTATCATTTCCTGGATGCATCGTATACTTAGACTTATGGGCTTCTTCTAATATACGATGACGTAGGTTTCCTAATTTTGGTATCCACATTCTCTTCTTATGGAATCTCCAAATTCCATCTGTTCCTTATTCTAATTCCTTAATCATACCTTTCAATTTTTTAGTATCATCCTTGATTACTGATTCTTGTGCTTTTCTGATTTGATCATTTAAATCTACTTGTAGATTTAATTTAAAAGAACGTACCATTTTTGGTTGTTCGTGATATTTTCAACTTAAAGCATCAGTAACTACATTAGCTTTTCCTGCATGATACTGAATATCACAGTCATAATCACTATGAAATTCCATCCAGCATCTTTGTCTCATATTCAATTCCTTTTGTCCAAAGACATACCTTAAACTCTTATGATCGGTGAATACAGTAAACTTACTACCGTACAGGTAATGTCTCCAAATCTTAAGAGCAAAAAATATAGCTCCAAATTCTAAATCATGAGTGGAATAATTTTCTTCATGATTCTTAAGTTGTCTGGATGCATAGGCTATAACCTTTTGTCGTTGCATTAATACACATCCATAACCTAGTTTGGAAGCGTCACAATATACTACAAAATCTTCAGCTCCTTCTGGTAACGCTAGTATGTGTGCATGGGTTAATCTTTGCTTAAGGATTCTAAAGGCTTCTTCTTGTTTTAATCCCCATTCAAACTTAATAGATTTACAGGTTAGCTTAGTTAAGGGAATGGCTATTCTAGAAAAATTTTGAATAAATCTTCTATAATAACCGGCCAATCCTAAGAAACTTCTAACCTTGGTTGGTGATTCAGGGGTTTTCCATTTAGTAATTGCCTCGGTCTTTGTGGGATCCACATGAATTCCTTCATGATTGACTAAATGTCCAAGAAATTGTACCTGCTCTAACCAAAACTCGCATTTTGAAAACTTAGCATAAAGCTTTTCCTTTCTTAATAGACTTAGAAGTGCGTGCAAATACTTTGCATGTTCCTCTTTACTTTTAGAATAGATAAGAATATCATCTATAAAGACAATTATAAATTTATCCAAATATGACTTACATATTCGGTTCATCATGTCCATAAATGCGGCTGGGGCATTGGTTAAACCAAATGGCATGACAGTAAATTTATAATGGTCATACCTTCTTCTGAATGCGGTTTTAGGAATGTCCTCTTCCTGTACCTTTAATTGATGATATCCTGACCTTAAATCGATTTTAGAGAAAAATCGAGCTCCTTGCAGTTAATCGAACAGATCATCGATTCTTGGTAACGGATACCGATTCTTAATTGTGACCTTGTTTAATTCACGGTAGTCAATGCACATGCGCATTGATCCGTCCTTCTTTTTAACGAATAAGATCGGTGATCCCCATGGTGATAAGCTTGGCTGTATAAATCCTTTCTCCAACAATTCGTCTAATTGTTTCTTCAATTCTTGCATTTCTGCTGGTGCCAAACGGTAAGGTGCTTTAGCAATTGGTGCTGTTCCTGGCAGTAGATGAATTCTGAATTCAACTTCTCTGTCCGGCGGTAGTCCTGGTAATTCTTCCGGAAATACATCTGAAAACTGGGATACTACTGGAATATCCTTTAAATCATTTCCTTTAGTGTTAGTGATTATAGAAATCAAATACACTAATGATCCTTTTCTTATGTAACTTGTTGTTTTCATCACAGAGATGAATTTAGTAGATTTGGAAGTTTTATATCCTTTAATGGTGATATTTTCACCTTTTGGTGAATTTACTTATATCGACTTTTGATCACATAAAATACTGGCTTTATTGGCTATTAACCAATCCATTCCTAGAACGACATCGAATCCTGCCAGATTCATGGGGTAAAGGTTGGCAATAAATTTCTGATTTAAAATTTATATTCTTTTTCCCTGCAAGATTTCAGAAATCTTAATGGTTTCCCCATTTGCTGTCTCTACTAGACATTCTTGTGGAAGTTTAGTTAATGATTGATTAAGTAATTTGCAAAATGAAGTATTAATAAAACTTTGGTTTGCACCAGAGTCAAATAATACTTTAGCAAAAATATCATTAACTAAAAACATACCAGTGATCACATCCGGGATCATCTTTGCTTCTTCTACCGTTAGAACAAATGCTCTAGCATTTTTGGTATTCTTGTTGTTTGTAGCCGGGGCTAATTTTGGGCAGTTAGGCTTGATATGACCTGGTTCTCCACAGTTGTAACATGTCTTGTTATTAGCTTTCTTCCTGCAGTTCCTTGTGTCCCGATATTTTGCAAAAGTTACAGTATATGGAGCATCTTCATGAATGCTTTCTTTTGCAATTCTTACAGTAAGGTGTAGAGGTAGAACCTATATTTTTCCCACGATTAAAATTTCCAGAACGAAATTCTTGTGTGAGCTTCTGGGTTAGGTTCCTCCTTTGATCCTCTTCTCGGGTACGGACTAATTCATCTGTCAAGGTATTGGCTAGTTCTACGGCTTTTTCTATGGTTTGAGGTCTAGCTGCCTTGACTACATGTCTTATCTCCCCGATTAATCCCTAGATATAACGGGAGATTAACACTGGTTCGGGTGAAGCAAGAGTTGGCACTATTCTAGCATATTCAAAGAATAATTTAGTGTACCCCTTACTATCTACACCAATCATTCTAAGGTTTAAGAACTTGTTTGTTATTTGTTCTTTTTCATTAGGAGGGCAGAATTTCCTTTCTACCATGTTTTTAAACTCCTCCCATTCCATATTGTAAGTTCTATTACTTCCTTTCATCTGGAGAATAGTATTCCACCATTCTAGTGCTGAATTCTTAAACAAATTGGAAGCAAACATTATCTTATCTTCTTCTGCGCACTTGCTTATTCTTAATACTGCTTCAGTCTTTTCTATCCAGCGTAGGGTTGCAATGGCCCCTTCGTTGCCCGAGAATTCCATTGGTTTACAAGACCAGAATTCCTTGTAAGAACAACCGTAAGACACGGTTCTTCTTCTTTTGGGAATGGGCATTTGAAGTACAGGTCCATTGTTCACGTTGTTTTCGGGTTCGGAAGGTCGCTTGCTATCATGTTTACTTTTATTTTCTGCTTCTCTAACTGTTTGAATAATATATGGCATCGCATCTATTATTCCTTGTGCCACTATGTGTTGGATGGCATTGTTATCCACTGGGTTTCTATTGTTGTTTGGAATTTCGTTACCCGAGTTATTGTTACTCTGGTTATCATTATTCAGGTTTCCCTGGTTTACTTCGTCGTTCATCTGGATTTTAAACATTTATCACATATTAATATCACAAGATAATTAATAGTTTAAGTAACAACCACATAATACACATATTAGTCAAAAGCGTCGAGCATTGCGACTTTACTCTTTTTATATAGTATGCGTCAATACATACTAAAACAGGAAATTTAAAATTACAATACTGTTATGCCTCGTTAACCACAAAGTGGTCTATACTACGATAGATTTATTATTATTACACATATTTTATTATTATTACCAACTTCACTATCACCTTCATGGATATGGATTTCCCCCGAAATCCATCTGACGCTCATCGTATTTCCATACGAGTTACTCTCCTACATAACTCATCCTCTCGCTACTTTCTATGATTTCTTCTCCGAAATTTCAGAGTTCTTACAAGTTCTCTGCACTCATTAGGGGTGCAGGTACTGGTATTGGCTCTAGGTACTGAGGTACTGGATTCTCCTAAGGGTATGAATTCTCCAAAATCTCCCTAATGTATTCATCGTTGTCATATTAGGGATCTAGAGGGTCCAAACCTGGATATGCTGCTAAGTTCGGCAAGGTTTCTTCGTTTAAGTGATAGCGTGGCACATAATCCCTAATATCATCAAACCATGGATCATAATTTGGATCTAAAGGATTAGGGGCTGGTATCCTAGGTATCTCCTCAGGGTTAAAATCATGCATTTCTACCTCCATCGGTTGAGTGGGAATCAAAGGTAAGGGTTGTGGGGCTACTAGTTGTTCCAGACTTGGGTCAGCAGCAGTTGTAGCTAGGAAATGGAAATTGGCTAGGCTTCTATTAAGCATATCCTGTGTATGGGCATCTATTAAGCATATCCGCTAGAACTCTTTGTTGTTGCAACTTTCGCATTCTTTTCCAAGGCGCAAATGCTTCCTTACTGAACCATCCTCTCTTTTTATGAGGGAATGGCTCTTCCGACTGAGCTTTAAAGGCAAACGTCCCTTCTTCCTAATCAGCAGAATACCCAGAGAGGGTAGGCTGGGAAGAGGTACCTTCACTCCAAGGTGAATCAGACAACTGACGACACATGTCTGAGGGTTCTTGATCACTCATAATGTAAACTAACAAATAGTCAAATAACACATAGCAATAAAATACAATTATGCACGTATTCCCATAATTTATTTCCTAACACAAAATTTAAACTTTAAGTGTCAGCAGAACACTTCTTTGGCTTAGACCAGTGGCTAGGCTCTGATACCACCTTCTGTCGCAACCCCCGATCCCTTATCTGTCCCGGGAACGGGCGGACGCGAACTCAGAATTTTGGTGGTATCAGTTTGTTAATTTGGCAGCAGAAATTACATCAGGACCGTAGTTAGGAAATGTTTATCAGAGTAAAACCACCATATTTGATATTAATAGTCACATGGGTAAAACCCAAGTTTCTTATTACAACATGTTTATAGGGATAAACCCTATTTTGTTGAATTTAAAACATCGTCTTTTAGGTAACTTTTATAGCCACATTTTTTCCAAGCCGTCAGTGCTCTCCAGCTAGCTTTTTACTAATTGGCTGTCACATTGTGTTACCTGAAACGCGTTTTAAAAACATTTGTCAGTGGGAAATACTGGTGAGTGAATCCCAGTTTAATCAAGAAATATTTTATCAATTTACACAGTATTGAGAGCGATCACATTGTTTATTTCTACACAATTACTCATTCAGTACTGTCAATCCTGACTGGTGGGTCATATTACACATTGGCTAACTCGTCGTCCAATGGTAACGTGTTCCACATTTTGTATACAAAACCCCAACATACCGGCAGTAATTGAAGAACTACAAAGACTTAATCACCGCTTAATCACATTGTAAAACATTTATGGTTTTGTAAAACATTACAAAAAGTTTAACAAATATCGGATAAACTCACATTGCGATCTTAGACTTCGCGTAAGGGTTTCCTGGGATTAATCTATAATTTACACAAATATGCATAGGTTAGTATAATAACCCTTTGATTATATTAATGATACCCTCCCCGAGACGGTATTCCAACAACTACGTCGGTCAGAACCACGACAGATGTTACGGAACCCTAAATTAATCGGGTAGCGTATCTAATACGAAACTGGGGTTATAATACTTACAACAGAGCTGTCGGAGCAGAACCTCGCTAATTAGGGGGTATAATACTTGGGAATTATGCCTATAATGTGAGAATTCGAGATACAGAAAGTGAAATGAATGAATTGAGTTGAAGCCTGAGGCCTCCTTTATATAGTGCCTGATTCTGGTTCTCACGCGGCCCGCGTAAGATGTAACCCAAAGGTTACGCGGCCCGCGTACTAGCCCGGGTAGGGTTTAGGGTGTCCGGGTCATGGGGTAGGTCCAACACGCGTTCAAACACGTGGCAACACCGGAGCTAGCCTGATCATTAAGTTGACGCGACCCACGTAGCGTTTGAGCTTAGGCTTACGCGGCCCGCCTCAAACCCAAAAACTTGATTTTTAATTATTTTTGATAATATTTAGGGTATTCGGGGCCTGTTTTCACGTATGGGGTGTATTTTGGGACATATTGGGGTATTTTAAGATATATTAGGGTGTCGGAAAAATTATGAAGGTGTCGGTTTTCTTTAGGGTTGTTATACCCCACCCCCCCCCCCCAAACTAAAATGCTAAAAACTAAACCCCCAAAAAACCTAAAAAAAAAATAAAAATAACACACAATTTTTTTTTAATATTTTTTACATTAAAATCGCTACTTTTAGTAGCCAAAAAACAAATTTTTTTATAAAAAATATTAAAAAAAATTGTGTGTTTTTTAGGTATTTTTTGTTGTGTTCACAATGGTTCTCGCGGTTCTCACAATAAAAGGTGGTTCCTAACGGATCCTTCTCCTATATATATATTTAGACATGATATAAATTAAGGAGATCTCTTTAATTTCAGGTACCTGAGGTTCTTCTTGAACCATGATGTCTACTGTCTCTTCATGAGATCTTATTACTATAACCTCGACTTGACCATCTTAATTTCTTGCTCCAATTTTCGAGGAATTTTATTATTGGAATCAATTTGTCTACCACGCTTTAGGCGTGCAATAGACTCATTACAAACATGTGGTTGTCCTTCTAGGACACTCATCTTAATTGGAGCATTAGCAGTTGGTATATGTGACATAGTCACCTTTTTAAGGTTAGTGAATGCGTCTGGTAATAGATTCGCTAATCTTTGTAATTGAGTTATCCTTTGAACTTCTGGTTCACACTTTTAGTTTTGAGGATCAATGATAATTCATACAAAGTCATTTCTTTTCCATCTGCTTTTTTATCTCCCCCCTAATATTGGGAATGTTAATCCATTGAGATGGATATCAATTAATTGACCCGTAAATAAATATCTCGTGAAATGCTCTATCCATTACCATATATTCCCATACACCTTTTAAGGTCCCGTCTTTGTGCGTAGTAGTGGATCAGTTTCAATATATTCCGTACAAACAAAATCTTAGAAGGGACATCTTTGGTTCCTGACCAAAAACCAACTATAATGGGGAGAAACTATTACAACACGTTGGCTTGATGTGAATTAATGTTATTGCATGTAAAATTACATGCATTCATATATAAACATGAACTTGCTCTCATGATTATTAGCTTTCCTATCAATCGTAGACGATCAATGATCGTCTTAACAAAAGCAATTTGTGTATGAACCTAATCTACAGGAAGTTCAACACTTATTCTGTCGATCATTAATGGCTAGGGAAATAAACTTATTGTCACTACTAATAAATACATGCAATCTAGAATATTGTGTTAGCTATCTTATTAGCTAAGCCATAAATTACACAAACATCAAGTTATGAATTTGATAACCATTTAGACGATGCATGATTTAAAACACTAAATGGTATCATGTTGAGATATGCATATTAGGGATACACACCCTTAATTGGCAAATACATAATTTCCCTTAAGAGCAAACAATACATGCTATCAGCTAGAAGAATCTTCAAATTCTGCATTATGTTTTACATCATCATTGATTCGGTGTGGTCTAACCGATCATGCCAATAAAGTAAATAATTATGAACCATAAACTTTTGGTTTATGATCATATATGTATCACTTGCACATATGTAATACAAAACGTAAGATACGATAGAACAATTAACTATCATTTCAAACTGTCACGTCAATTTTCATTCTCTCCGAATATTATCTTCATATAATCACTCCCATAATTTACCACTTCAAGTGGTTAATCTTATTATGACCATTATTACAATTTTGATAGTCGATCTAAAGTCTAATATGGTCAATCTCATTATCAACTTGGTTATCATAGCATTTTTATGACCGATCTCATTATTATTATGACCGTCATTATAAATTTCTCAATTATGTCCATGACCACGATATTTTCAATGATCGTTATATAGTTACATTCAATTCAGGGAATGGAGTAGAACCTGAACAAGCCATATAGCTTTTCATTCTTTACTCGGTCACACGGATATGAGATGATTTCATACTTTGCATACTCTTTTAATGATATTGCTACTTCAGGAGCATATCTCTCATGTGTGACAAAAAAAAGTATTTTTCTTATATCTAATCTTCTCACAGCGTAATATATGTTAAGAAGTAATTATATAATTGGGTCATGTTTACTCGTCTAAAAATTAATGATCTTCTGTAAATGGATTATGAGATGTAGGGAGTATGACACTTGGGTGTCACATCTAACCATATCTATAATTTTTTAAGAATGATAATGGAACAAATCATATACACTTGCAATAGTGATCAATTTCCAATAAAATCATTAAACATCATTCTCTATTTGATCAAATCAACTAAGTGACTTTCAAAGCATTGTCACTCCATTAAAAAAACTAATATATGATGAAAAGCACCATGAAATCATACGAAATTGATTTATGATAAGATCATATGAAATTAAGTTATATATGTAGATATATGAAATTCATAGTAGAATCTTAACTAACATAACAAATCATGTTGATGCCAATCAAATCTCATATTTATAGCGATTTTAAAGTTTCAACCTTTTATCAGACAAAAACAATGACACCATATTAATTAGTTTAACCAAACGATTAAGAACTTTACAATCAAAGGTTGTGAGTACTATAATCAACCAACTAAAAGCAAAACTCCTGGATATTAGAATACGGATTTACTTGTAACTCACTTAGTTTTCTAAATTAAAACTAAAACATCACAATCTCTAAATTCAAAGCGTGTATCTAGGCAAAATTCCAGTGTGTGTTTGAATGTGTAGATATAATGTATATATATAAAAAAAACTAATAATCAACTTTTACTAGTAATCTAATATGATCTTACCATCTATTTAGAACTCCATATACTTCTCTAGTCCAATCAAAGTATCTTTTATATGTTATAAAAGTAACACATTATAATGTATGTATTTTTCTTAAAAAAATATATGATTATAATAATCCAAACTATATCATAATTGTGGAATATATACATAACATTATATATGAAATTTACTAAAATAAAGTAAGATATAGTTGTGTTTGAAAGGACTTAAAATTGTATCATGTAATGAAAAAATCATTATAATTATAAATTATGCCTTTTAATAGATTAAGGAGAACTTCGGAGTCTCGATAAATGAACTTATGGATTAAAAGTAAGAATGTCAATGTGTATATTATAATACAAATAACATGCAATATTATATGTGATATACGTTCCTAAATTTAGCAGATTTCCGTGAAATCATTAAGTATGTATGTTTTAATAAGTATTTGAACGATGATTTTTTTTATTATTCCAAACAAATCTGATATACTTTATGAATAAACCAACCCAAGGTTTATGGACAATTATTCTATTCAATGCTAGATAATTTTTTTTTTCACATATGATGAGTGCTATTAATTTGCTAAGCATATTCATAAAACTTGTAACGGTACACAGAAATCGTAGTTATATCTTATCATTATTTCTACTTTACACACACCATTTAGAATGTTTTAAAAGAAATAATAACTGATGGAGCATTTAATAATTAATTTCACAATCTATCTATTATACTAAAGCAAAATAATGGTTGACTATTTGACTTTGATGTGGCTATTCTCTTTGGCAGAGAATTGAGATTTTAGGCGGCATTTTGCTTCTTCCTACCTACGCTTCTTCAATTTTGGTAACCTAATCAATTCTCTCAATCAGTGGAAGGCAAATTGATTTCTCTTTAAATCTCAAAACCTAATCGAATTGATTTCTTTCACCCACATTCAATTTTAAAAACCCTAAATCTCATCTACGGCTTCATCTGTAGCGATTGTATCTGGCCAGCCACTCTATGTTATTCGATGAATAGCCTCCTTTTCATCTCTGCGTTGGATTCCTAATTATGTTTCATCGATCCATCGGTAAGTTTCTCAAATCCCTAAATATTATTCCATCGCCTTCACACATAATCTGTTTTTTCTTCAATTAATTTAGTATTATTGCTGAAATCGGTTAGTTCTATGTAAGATTCAGGTTTTTTTGTAGGTGTTATGGGTTTTTGATTATTTTACTGTTGTAATTGTGGTGGCAGAACGGCGGGGAATACCAGCGACATCTTTCGTCAAATATGTGCGAGCTTACTTTAATCAATTAGGGCTCGATGTTAACTCTACACTCGCGTTTCTTCAAAAAAGGTCTTCATTTTCATTTTCGTTTCACATATTCGTTCCTGTTTTGATTCAGTATAATTTTGCTGTGATTTTTATATATTTAATCTCCAGCATCAGATCCGTATTTGTTGTGTTAGGGTTTATGAGCGGTGTTGTTTTGTTGAATGTTGATTGATTATCATTTGAAAGTTTCAGTTAAGCTAAGTAATGTAGATAGTTGATTTGATTTGAAAGTGAAATTGTTTTGGGATAAAAGTGTGTATATTTTGATGATTTGTAGTGGAAATATGCTTTAGAGTGTAATGTGTTTGTATATATTGCTTTGAATGTGATACATAGGAAGGTTTATGTAATCGGCAAATGATCCGGATAGTAGGTTTGGTTTGAAATTGAAATGATATTTATTGACATTCGGAAATTTCGTTGATTTATAGTGGAAATATGTTTCAGACGAGGAGTGTTCTTACTTATTACTGCTATATTTGATCCTTATACATCTGATATAACATAATGTTACAGGGCGTTTTTATCCTGACTTGAATATGCTTATCCTGACTTAGATGTTGATGAAGTATATGTAGGCCATCTGATTTGAATATGCTTACATTCATTGATTAGCTTCTTTCAGCTTCTCACATCAAATACGAGCCTATGAGGTAATTTCTCTGCACATGACTTACTGAATTGGGCCATCTGTTTGTTGATCTATAATCATATTCATGGATTTGTGGATTTGAATTTGGTTTTGTATGTTTAAGGTTTTGCTAAACTGTAAATATTGTTTATCTTCAGTGAAAAGAAAAATGCAGCTACTTATATTTAACCTTTTAGACTGATTGTTTGTAGGTTATCTTTTGATGAGAGATTGATGGATGATTTTTGAGCTGGTACGGCCTATGGGTAATGTTGTTCCAAATTCGATGCTGACATTAGCTAAGAAATTCAACCGAAATTATCCTTTGATGAGATCGATGGATGATTTTCGAGCTGGTGCATCTTGAATATGGATCAAGTGATAAACATGAACATCTTATATGGTAAATTCTTTTGTTCATTGGGCATATTCTGTTACCAGTCTTGACATTTTGTTCAGTGGTTGTGAAACTATGATGACATGTGAGTTTTTTTTTTAATGCATAAAACCTATTAAATCGTTCATTCACATTAAATATTGTTAAATTA
>JARYGA010007042.1:0-15238 GCA_030545235.1 Helianthus tuberosus
GAAAATAGTTCCGTTGCAAAATGCATGCTAAAACGCATTTTGACCGAAACTTTGACTCGTCACTACGCCTAGTTAATGTGGTAATCAGTAGGTATAATCACTAAGGATTATAACCATTGTGATTACAATCCCATTGCAAAGTTCAATTGAACTTTGACTTGACCAATTGACTGGTCAAACTAAAAGTCAAACACTGTTTGACTTTTTAAACTAGTAAGCAATAAAAGAAATGAAAGAATGCTCACTAAAGTCCTTGCTATCTTTTCTACAAAGAAAATAAGCTCCCAATCAGATGAGAAAGCTCTCCAAAGCAGATTAGAGTAGAGAAGAGAAGGAAATGAGCAAGGATTCAAGTGAAATGTGTTGGCTATTTATACTTGTTGATGATGTACAAGATCATTACAAGTGTTTATGTGGCCAACAAGGAAAGAATCACAGCCCTATATGTGTTATGGAACACCTAATTTACTTGGAGAGTCGTTTACTTGGAGCCCAAAACAAGAGAATTTCATACAAGTCCCTGAATTATGAAACAGTTGCTGAAAACAACATTCTGGTCGCTGGGCCTTCCTTACGGACCGTAAGGAGAGGCCTTACGGTCCGTAAGCCATCAACTATTAGCAAATGACAGTTTTGGTCCCTGTACTAGAATAAGCTCATTTCAGGCCCTTTTGACCCCGTTAAGCCATTTTCAAGGCTCTACAAGGTCAATAAAGTTTAGAGGACTCAAAATGTGCTTGGAAAACTCTCGGATGTCGGCTCGTTTGGTCGTACGGTCGCGTTGTTCGTTAAATTACGACGAAACTCAAACGGACGCGAAAACGAACCAAATTAAGCGACGAGTGGTATTTTTGCATGCCGATCACTAAAATAAAAATATTTTAGTGTGTACAAAATTTTTGGATGTCCAGATGTGGCCAGATCGTAAGATATGCGCGAAAATGCAAACTTACGTCGTTGTTGACACTTTTAGTCCCTGTAAGATCATATAAGCATGTTTTCGCACACCGAACCTATCAAAGCTTATTTCTAAGCCATGTTTAGGTTATTTATGGTATGTTTAGCTTATGATCAAGTTCCGGAATGTATGTTGCCTTACGGAACGTCAGACTTTTGCAGTTTGACGCAAATAGTCCCTGTGAGCGAATAAACTTGTTTTTGTCATACCAAACCTTCTAAAACTTATTTCTAAGTTATGTAAAGGTTATTTAAGGTATGTTAAGCTTATGTTGCTGTTCCAAAGTGTTTGTCGTGTTAAACTGATTATGTTTACGCATCAGTTTGCGTATAACTTCTCAGAAAGCGATATAAAGTTCAAAATCGATCAAAAATCAACATGTTCATAAAATCAAACATAACTACAAACATTGGGATCAAAACACACTGTTTTATTAATATTGTATTGTTCAAAGTCTATATAATGATAAAACAAGCACAGATGTCAGAGATATGGTTTTGTTAAAAGTTTCACCCTGGAAGGGTGTAGCACGCTGTTGGTGCATGTTTGTGACAACAGCTTAGATTTGGTCTTTGGATATCTTGTAATTAGATAAATGATAAACAGTTAGCGGGTTTATCTTTGTATTAGTGAGTTGTAATGTTTGGGCTAACCAAACCCATACTTATGGGGATGTGGGACGAATTGGGCCTTGTCCAAATTCGCAGCCCAAGAGGTTTTGACCTAGCCCAAGTAGCAACCTTGTGTTATATAAACAAGGTTAGGCTTTAGGGTTTAGGTTAATTAGCCAAAATAGTTTTGAGAGAGAATTCGTGAGAGATATTAGTCTTGGACGAATTTGAGAGTTGGTTAGGGTTTGATTGATTGTAATTCAGTTTGATTGATAATCAATAGAAACCAGGTTTGAAAGTGAATTGCTGATTTCTGTTCCTACACATTTTCTGCTATATTCTGATCAAGAGGATTCCGCACTCTTGATTGGATTGACAATTCTGTGAAAGATCCATACATCAAGGGGACCTACAATTGGTATCAGAGCATTAGGCTCTTGAAGGCTCGGTTTAGAATTGTGTCTACAGATTCGGGTGGAAGTTGAAGAATTTTTGAAAATTTTGAAATCTGAAAAATTAGGGTTTTCGAAATTTTTGAGTTTTTGATAATCTTCTGCGAATTTGTTTGTGTTTGATCAGTTTGTGTGATTGATTTAGCTGTTTTACAGGATTTCTGGGAAAACAGCAACCTTGTCCAAATTCGCAGCCCAAGAGGTTTTGACCTAGCCCAAGTGGCAACCTTGTGTTATATAAACAAGGTTAGGCTTTAGGGTTTAGGTTAATCAGCCAAAATAGTTTTGAGAGAGAATTCGTGAGAGATACTAGTCTTGGACGAATTTGAGAGTTGGTTAGGGTTTGATTGATTGTAATTTAGTTTGATTGATAATCAATAGAAACCCGGTTTGAAAGTGAATTACTGATTTCTGTTCCTACACGTTTTCTGCAATATTCTGATCAAGAGGATTCCCACTCTTGATTGGATTGACAATTCTGTGAAAGATCCATACATCAAGGGGACCTACACACGCTTTGGGAAGCGTGGGAAGTTGAACCCAAGATACATTGGACCATTCAAAATCCTGGAGAGGATTGGTCTTGTAGCTTACAAGTTGGATCTACCCGCAGAACTAAATGGCGTTCATGATACATTTCATGTATCAAATCTGAAAAAGAGTCCAACTCAAGAAACAGTTGTCATTCCTACCGATGAAGTCCACATTGATGACACACTCCACTTTACTGAAGAACCTGTTGAGGTTACTGATTGGAAGGTTAACAAGACACGCAGGAGTAGTGTCAAACTCGTCAAGGTTCGTTGGAACGCACGACACGACCCAGAGTTCACTTGGGAGCATGAAGATCGCATGAAAGCAAAATACCCACATTTGTTCCCCAAGACCCCTGCATCTAGTAGCAGAACTAAAATTTCGGGACGATATTTTCTTAACATGGGGAGAATGTGATAATCGTAAAAAATACAGGTATCCGTACAATTAATTAATCTTGATTAGTGCTTAATGTCTGTGCTGAATAACAATTAACTGCTTTCTGATTACTACATCATACATACATGTGCATCACATTACATATTGTCACATCATCTTTACACACAAACTCTTAGTGACATAAACGATGCACAAAGCACAAGTAGCACAGTTAGCGGATAACACAGCAAAATGCTGACGATGTCAGTACATGGACAAACAGTAGTTTGAGACCCTGTATGGGCCAGGGACTAAGTTTCACACTAGTATGGTGTGTAGGGAAGTAAGGACCATAAAACTGCTTCACTAGGTGATAGCTTAAGTGCCGGAAAGTGCCTAAAACCCACACAAAGTGCAGAATTCTGCATATTTAAGCAAAATTCAGCATTCTAACAAGCTAGTAACATGCAAAAATATGGCAAAATGGTCCTGAATGCTTTCCTAAGCGTCGGGAATGAAAAGTGTCACAAAAGGGTACTTAAAAATCATTAAATGGAATAGTTTGACACTTTAACGAACCGGTATCTAACCGAACAACCGGACATTACCCGAAACACCAAAATTATACTAGAAGCATTGTTTTAATGTTTCTGAGCTAGTTATGATCCCCGAACACCCTAACACACTATATAACATATCATATGCATGATCACTAACTAATACACTTAGATTTCAACCAAATCACTTAACTTATCATCAAAACCCAACTAATTACCCCCCCCCCCCTCATGGACGGTTCAAGGTGGCCCCACCACCTTGATCTTCTCGATCTTATCAAGATCCTATATGATCTCTTAAGATTGATTAGAGATATGCTTGTACTATTAGAAACAGTCTATCCATTGGACAAAACTATTAATTGGTTATAAGAAGCCTTGAACTCATCATTCTTACACACATTTAACATCTTCATCTCTCTCCCTCTCCTCCTCTCCCTCTCGGTCAAACATAGCACCACCACCACCATTTCCATCTCACTTCCAACCATTCCAAGATCATTCTAAGGTGTAAGGAGCCATACAAAGGAGCTTGGTGCTTGTGGATCTTGAAGGACCTCCATCAATTGCTTTTATCCATCACTTTTGTCATCACCATCATCTTGTGTTCATCCCTAGCCTTTGTGCTAGTTGTAAGACTCTCATGATCCTTATTTACTTCATATGTTGTTGGTTAAATGATGATGTACATTGATAAACTTGATGAACACTAAAAGACATAACCATGAATCTCTAACATAAGCTTACATATGATGAAATCTTGATAAAACTATGTTGTTTAGTGTACGTATGATGTTTGATTATTGTTTACTAGAGATTATGATGTTGATCATCAAAAGGAGCTTGCTAGATTGTGATTAAACACATGATCTAGCAAGAGAATGGATGATTATGTGATAAAACAAGATGATCATCCTCATGTGTTAAGCATGAACTTGAGGAATAAAGTGATTTCTTGAAAAATAATAAACAAAGTGAGTTAGTAATCTTATGGATCTAAGATTTATGAATGGTTTTCCAAAAGAACTAAGTTCAAAATGTGATTTTTGAAGATCTTGGTTCTTACTTAAATAAACACTATTTTTGAGTACAAGAACACTTTGTTTATAAGAAAAATTCAAAAGAATGATTTTTGGAAAAATCATCTAACAAGTTGTAAACACTCAAATCTTTCAAGAATGAGATTTTTAAAGAAATAAACACACTTTAAAGGGTAACTAAGTCTACTAAACATACTACCAAGTTACTACAAGTTTTTATGAAAACTCAAGTTCATGATTATTATGTAGATAGCTTTGTTTTAGCACTTGATAAGTGTAGATTGATTGCTGATTGCTTATGATGATTTTTGAAAAGAAAATGATATGCTTTAATAGCATGGACACCTCCATTTTTAGGGGAAACTATGGCAAAATTTTCTAAAAATACAAACACTTAGAAAAATATTTTCTAAACAAGTATTTACAAGTGAGTTTTAACCATGGTTTTCAATATAAACTTTGCCATAAATTTTGTTACAAAAATACAAGTATCGGAGGATGATTTCTATAAATAAAATGGATAAATATGTATTTAGAATATATATTTACATTAATAACACATTGTGTGTGATTATTTGTATACTTGGTGTAATAGTTATGTTATTTTAAGATTTAAAGTAATATAACTTAACAAAATACCAAGAATTTACAATCCAAAATAATACCAAAAATCACAAGGAATGAATATATAAGTTACACACTTAATATCGTGAAATCGAACGCAAGAATGTAACTTACAAATATTCCGGAAAATACCATTATAAATATATTTTTGGTAACTACTATTTTGGATGCAAGAAATGAAAATATGATTTTTGTAAATATTACCAAAGTATATCGTATTTTCGACAAGGAGAAAATATATTATTTTTGGGAAGTTAAAATATATTTTCTTAGTATATTTAGAAGATATATGGTTTTTTGGAAAAATATATATTTTCTTGAAATACATTATTTTTGGACAAAATAAGTTTTAACATATTTTTTTAAGTTAGACTTAAAAATATATTATTTTGGAACTACACATACAAGAATACGAAAATACATGTATAAGATACCCCCATCCTTGGGTAGGAAATACGGAAATAAATACTTGAGAAGTATTAATACAGAAATATTGTTTAACAATTATTCAAAAAATTAAATATAATTTAAAGTTAAAATAATTTATTTTAAGAAGTAATTATAACTTGGAATAATATTGGGAACATAAGAGATGTAACTCAAAAACGTTAAACTCTAAGTCAAGGCACGGCCCGTTCGTCTAATAGACATTAGTACATTGTAGGGAGTCGTGTTCGCTGAGGAGATTTGGGTTACGATTCTGAAGACGCAATACTGTGAGTTCATGTCCCCCTTTTCTTTAAACTGTTTTGTTTATTTACTTCGGGGGTGAAATACATGTTACAAAAGGATTACATACGAATACTATTGGTATGATTAGCCTAGAAAAGAACCATAGATCATGTGAATGGGTAGGCGGATACTTGGGACCATTAATCCTCGTATAAGGACCGAGGGGCATGAGTGATAGATCTATTTGGGTGTAGCGAGCCCACACCCATGAGGACCAGGGTGGCCCATAGGGTGACTATGTCTTCCAGCCGGAAGCTCGGTACAACTTTGCTAGGTTTGAGTCTTCCTAAACCGTCACACATATCAGTGGCCTTGCAAACCATTGGTGATCTTTTCCTTGCTTGCTTTCATACCGGGATTTACAGACATACATACCTACATACACTGTTTACAAAGGTTTATACATACTTATACCAACACATGAACTCGCTCAACTTTTGTTGATGTTTTCAAATTACATGTGTTTCAGGGAACTAAGTGGATCTGGCAGGTGTTGCATGTTTTCAAGCTGCATATAATAAAAGATGACATCCATAGTCGTAAAGTTTAGGAGGTGTATCCTATTTCTGGACGGGATACATGTTTCTAAACCCGATTTTATTTAAGGTCTGTTGTTGAGTCTTCGTGAACTCATTTAAACATTTTGTGGTTTGTAACTTGAATTTGGTGTCGATGTCTCAAACAAGTATGTTATGCTATTTTCAAACTTAATGAATGGGTGAACATCTTTTGGTTTTTATCATATAGCGTTGTTATGATTGAATGCTATGGTATTAAGTAAGTCACACCAATAACCACGCTTTCGCAAAAGACAGGGTGTGACAGCTTGGTATCAGAGCTTCGATCATAGAGAACTAGGATTCCTTCCCGAGTCTAGACTACGATCATTAGGGCTCTCACGAAAACATTTTCAAACATGTTTACATTACATACACAAAACGTCCAGATCCAGGGAACAAACATTTTTTCAATAAAAAAAGCACAAAACACATTTCAAAACTTATGATTCATAATTCAGTCTTAGAGATTGGGGAGGTTCAGTCTTAGAGACTGGGAAGGTTCAGTCTTAGAGACTGGGGAAAAATTTGTCTGAGAGACTGGGAAGTTCAGTTTGAGAAACTGGGGAGGTTTTAGTTTGAGAGGACAGGTAGTTCAGTCTGAGAGGCTGGGTGGGATAGTCTGGGAAGACTAGCATGATTACATGCTTACGTTGTTACTGCATACATGCTTATTTGATGATTGTTTATATATGTGCATATGTTGTGATTGTGTTGTTACAGACACCATGTCCTCCTCTGAGAGTGGAGTATCTGATACAGTAGAACCTATGGCCATAGTTTCGGATGATGAGAGAGCCACAGACCCTGAGGTTTTCACCTCTGACACTACGAGTGACGACGATGATGATTTCCAGCCGTTTGCTTTACTAGATTTTGGCCATGATATACCGCTAGCTGATGGTTTTCCTGACAGGGATCTACTTCTTGTTCCGATCCCTGCTCCTTTTCCTCTTGCTGCATTTCCTCTCGAGGATCTGCCCCTTGATGCTATGTCTGACGACGACGTCAATCTTTTTATTAAGGGTCCCCCTGAGGGTGCCCAGGATGATGGAGCTCTAGTCGATGATGATGTTGTCGTTCCACTTATCGAGATTCCAGTCGCCGATGTCATTGCTGTTCCGCTTCCTGTCGTTGAGATTTCATCTAACCATTCTGGTCCTGATTCATTCGAGTCTGTGTCGTCTACTACCTTACACGTACTGGGATTGCAGCGTTATCCCACCGATTCTGATTCTGACACAGCTATGTCTGCTGCACCTGTTCCTCTGCAGGACTTCGAGTTTGACGATGAGTTTGATCATGTCTTTCCACATGACTTTGATCCTGAGCATGAGATTGAGTTTGTCCCCGATGATCAGCCTTTTGAGGCACCTGTCGATCCTGACATGATGCCCGCTGATATTGAGTTAGCCCCAGCTGACCCTGAGCCTATGATTGCACCCGAGCCTATACCTGCTCACGATCCTTTGCCCGAGCATGACCCCGTACCCGTTGACATACCAGTTGTTGCACCGCCTTTACCTGACCCGATCCCTGCACCTGTTGACCGTGCTCTTTTTGCTGCCCAGATTGACCCCATATATGCATTCACCCACAATGGGTGGATCGAGGACGATGATGACTTGCCTCCTTTTGTTAGACCTGTTACTCCCCCACCTGCACCTATACATGCACCCATTGATATCACCTAGTTTCACCCACATGTGTCTGACACACACCGCACAGACTTGCCGATCACATTCCTTCAGGATATCCCTCCACCCCATCCAGGGGAAGGTCCATCGAGTCAGCAGCCCAGTCATATTCCTCCTGTGTCAGCAGCCGATGTCACACCCCGACCACGTTAAAACAACAAAACCGTGGCGGAAACGTCGGGGAGTGTTGCAACAGAATCATCGTTTCACAACCATGGTAATTAAAAGTTTCGTTTCATTGATTTATCAAATAATGTACATTGTCTTTAAACCAAAACAAACAAACTACACATTGTTTATAATTGTTTTTAAGTCACTAAGGCTTTGTCCAGATCCTAAGTGAACTTGCTTCCTAGAAATCATCACGCAACATCACCTGAAACATATGTAAAAAAAACAAAGTCAGCAAAGAAATGCTGGCGAGTACATAGGTTTTATAAGAGTATCCGAATCATGGCTCGTTTATACATATATTGCAATACCTTGAAAACCTTGTTTTGAAAAGTATATAATATTGCAACATGATTAACCAACTCAAATCAAGATGGTTATAGTTTATAAAATCTCATAGCCATGATTCTTAACCTCCAAAACATTTGCTTTAGTAAGCCAATTCGTTAAATATCTCGTTAAAAACTTGTTAATAAAACTCGTATGCTTTATATCATTTCGAAAACCTCGTTGTGTGATATCGTTTCAAAATCGTTTCCCAAGGAACTAAATAATGACATGAAATGTAATATGATAAAAGCACTTATATATAAGATGTACCAGTGGCGTATCTACCATGCTTTTATCACGTTACACCCATCCCATTACCTAATCACAACCCAAACCAATCATTCGTTCAAATCGTTTTATCTCATTTAACTCGTCCCAAATCGTTTAATTCGTCCCCAAATCGTTTTCGTTTTAATTGTGAAACTACTTTTGGTCGCCTCGCTAATAACATTCAAACCTTTGTTACTCGACTACCTCGTTCATTATATTAACAAACCACCAAAGGGTAAGTTATCAATCATCTGATTCGGTCGTTACCTACATAACCCCCACACATAACTTTGGGTGTAGTCTGATAACGGGATTTGTCAGATCCTATGGTACCATAACCTAATACGGGTCGGCTTGATCAATGCTAATGAATGTCATTCGTTATGTAGTTACAACCAGCAAGTTTCGTTCACATTATCGAAATCGTATTTAGTTTAATATAAACCATCTTAATCGTTTTTGAAAACATCGTTAAAATATCGAAATCGTTTTAATACATATGAATCACCCCAAAACAATTGAAAACAGTAAAATAGGGGAACTATATACTCACATTGAATGATAGGGTATCCTTGATCTAAAGAACTTAGCGAATCTCAGAAAAACCAAGGAAATTCAAGTAGTACCTAGTAATCGGATCACTAGTAAATAAATCGACACCTAAATCGGAAGATCGGATAGAATGAGGTCTTGTAAACCAATGAGTGTGGAACTCATGTGATATGGTTTAACAAAGCCTATATTCTAAATCGGAACTTAGCCTAAGTGCTTTCGACCCGTTACGACCCATTAAGGAAGCTTATGCTACATTAATGCGTCGTTCGCGCAAAACTAAGTTCGAATGGTTAACTATGTGTTATATCAAGTCTTATATGCCCAATAATACCTAAACATGTTACTAAATCAGATTATATGTCAAAAACATGTTCCCATATGTAAAAATACGGATTTATGCTTCATAAGGGCGTTTTGGTCATTTCTTATGGGCATACAAGCTACTTAACAAATAACTAACCAATCCTATGTGATCATAAGGTATAACCTCAGTGGTTATTCCCTATGCAACTATGATCACTAATCAAGCTTGATCGGATCCTAAAGATCGACCAAACGGGTCGGGTTTGAAAGTCTAAGCGGTTGTTTAGACCGCTTAACTTACGACCTTAAATAAGCACTAAACTAATAGTGACGAGTTAAACATGTCAAAACATGTTTAACTAACTTATAAAACTGATTTGGTATCAAAACAATGGGTTTTGATACCCGAAAATAGTTCTGTTGCAAAATGCGTGCTAAAACGCATTTTGACCGAAACTTTGACTCGTCACCACGCCTAGTTAACGTGGTAATCAGTAGGTATAATCGCTAAGGATTATAATCATCGTGATTACATTCACGTTGCAAAGTTCAATTGAACTTTGACTTGACCAATCGATGGTCAAAACCGAAAGTCAAACCATTGGCCAAACTGTTTGACTTTCTGCTTAAACATAAAGAGTAAGCATGAAAGAATACTTACAAATGGTCCTAGCTATCTTTTCTACAAGAATAATCAGATTAGAAAGCTCCAAACACTTGGGAGAGCTCTCAATTCAGATTGTAGAGAAGAGAATGAGGAATGAGCAATGAACAAGTGAAATTGCTTGGCTATTTATAGTTGTTGCAACTTCATGAGATCATTTCACATGTTTGTGTGGCCACTATGGATTGAATCCTAACCATCCAAGTGTTATGAGCAGCTAGGAAGCCTTGGGGAGGTGTTAACTTGGTCCCCAAAACATGAAAATTGCGTACAAGGGCCTCAAGAACGAGCTGGGAAACTGCTGTGAAGTTTCTGATCTGCAAGTCTGACACGGGCCGCGTAAGAATATGGCTAGGCTTACGCGGGCCGCCTGGCCTACTTTCCAGAAATTGCAGTTTGGCCCCTGAACTTGTAAAACTTGTGTTTCGGCCCATTTTTGACACGTTTAAGCCCCGTTAACCTCATTTCAAAGCTCTAAAATGAAGTTAAAGTATAGGGAAATCAAAACATGTTCAAAAATATCTCGGAGGTCGGTTCGTTTGGTCGTACGGTCGCGTTGTTCGTTAACTTACGACGAAACTCAAACGGACGCGAAAACGAACCAAATTAAGCGACGAATGATATTTTTGCATGCTGATCGCTAAAATAAAAATATTTTAGTGTGTACAAAAATTTTGGGTGTCCAGATGTGGTCAGAACGTAAGATATGCGCGAAAATGCAAACTTACGCCGTTTTTGACACTTTTAGTCCCTGTAAGATCAAATAAGCATGTTTTCGCACACCGAACCACTCAAAGCTTATTTCTAAGCTATGTTTAGGTTATTTATGGTATGTGTTGATGCATGGAATGTCTATTGACTACGTGAATATCAAGTCTTAGGTCAAAGATAGTCAAGATTAAAGCTTGAGAGTGATTTCGCTTTTATGAACAAAGTTATAGGTGATTTCGCTTTTAGGGTAGTTGAGATTTCGCTCATTAGGTCACTGGTGATTTCGCTTATATGATCACAGGTGATTTCGCTTATATGGATTGTCCATATAAGCGAAATCAGTCACACTATATATATCAGATGTGTGATCATTCTTGTAGGACATTGGAGCGAAATCATCTCATATGCTAGGTGTTGAAACTCTGTCAAATTTGTATCAAAAAGCAATAAAAGAGAAGGAATTGAAAAGGAAAAGCTGTGTAACTTTGCGTGTATTGATTCCGCCTTTATACGTGAAGATGAACTTTCTCAACTGACTTTTCAGGGTTGCAAAACGGTCCAACAAGTGGTATCAGAGCTTCAGGACGAGGAGTTCATACTACTACAGCTGATTCGACAAAATTCTCTCACTTCTACTCACTTTTTCTTATACTTTTTCGATTTACACTAGTTCCTACGGTTGAAACTGTCTGAATTTCGAATATAACATGTAAAATACAGTAATAACAAACCCTAGAAAGTTTCAGGTTGAAATACGGATTAAAAATGGTTCAAATCAACTAAATAGTAGGTTTCGCTTTTTCGGACATCGAGAGGTAATTGTCTGATTTCGCTTTTACTGACATTAGTTGTTTGTTTTCGCTGATAGAGACATTGAGTGATTTCGCTGATAAGGACATTACTTGATTTCGCTTATTCAGACATCTTTTGATTTCGCTGATAGGAACATATTGTGATTTCGCTGATAGTGACATTGCTATTTCGCTCATTAGAACATAGTGGTATTTCGCTTTTAAGGACATCACCTATTTCGCTTATTCGGACACAATTGATTTCGCTTATTGTGACATTTTCTGATTTTGCTTATTCGGTGAAAAGTGATTTCACTTATTTGTCACATTGTGTTGATTTCGCTCATTTGTCATCAAAAGTGATTTCGCTTATCAGTCACTATTTTACAAAATCTCAAAAGTTTTTCTAAGTGTTTGCTGATTTTGCAGGTACATTCAAGATGGATGACATATTCTTGAACCCGTTTAGCGACATGTATGCATTCGCTGGAGATTCCAGAAACAATGATACTTCGTCAAGCAATGTGAATGAGAATCCGCCGAAAGAGAGGAAAAAGGAAGCTTGGGAATCGGAAAGTGCTTTCGGAACATTCAATAGACCTCCAAAGCTTATGGCTATCGAGGAATACAGTCGGTGGTCAAGAAAATTTGAATATTGATTGATGGCATTCGCATTTCCCAGCTGGAAAAGTTTAAAAACGGTTATGCCAATGGAAACAAAAATGGTGAAACTTTAAGAGCAGCTGAGGAGATTGATTCGTTTGTAGCTGAACAAAAGTGTGTGGCATTGTTATTTCAATCTGTTCGGGAAGACATTATTGCCTTGATCGATTATTCAAATGCAAAAGATCTTTGGGAAAAGTTAGAAAAGAAATGTATAGGTAGTGAAGAAATCAAGAAAAACAAAAAGAAACTACTTAAGAAAGAGTTTGATATGTTTGGGTGTTTAAAGAACGAGTCAGTTTGTAAAATGATAGAAAGGTTTGGTCATCTGAAGCTGGAATTAGTAAGACATGATATCAGATATTCTGAAGATGATCTTATCGACAAATTGTTCGATTCGTTGCCTGACGAGATGGATTGGAGATATTATGCGCTGATGCTGAAGAATACCATCAAAGCACCAGAAAAGTTGACATTAGATTTGCTGATTGAGAAACTCGAGAGTCACGAGTTGGAACTGAAGAAGACATACAAAGTCAATCACTCATCTTACCAGCAGAATTTGGATTTATATTATCCAAAGAGCATGATGCCAAAAGCAACTTCTCCAAAGACTGCGTTTTCTGTTGAAAATGTGTCCACAGCAAGCAAAGAAAGTCAAAGTGGTCAAAGCAGTGGAAATCACAGTGGTTATCACAGTGGATCTTCATCATCTGCAAGTCATTCTGATGCAAAGAATCGGTTTCAATGCAACATTGCAATAGACTTGAAGAATGCTCAGAATTTTGATGAGGAGTCGGCCAAACAACAGATGATCTTCCTAGCATCTGTGTTGGAATCGTATGAAGGGTTAGTAGCTGGGAAGATAGGCAACACCAATCTGACGAAAGAAGATTATGATCATATTGATCCTGAGGAAATGGAGCTGATCGATATTCGTTGGGCTATGGCAAGTGCTGTTCGTCGAGCACAACGTTTCATGGAAATTACCGGCAGAAAGACAATTGGTGGTCCATCTACCAAATTGGGGTTCGATAAGTCCAAGGTGACTTGTTTCAAGTGTAAGCAGAAAGGTCATTCCAAGCGAGAATGCAGAAATGCTTATGCTGATGAGTCGGAGAACCCTTTCAGAGATGATTATTACAAGAAGGCAATCTATCATCAGAATAAATCCGAGCCGCCTAGATTGAAGCAGATTGAAGACAATAGAGAGAAATCTAGAGCTCTTGCGGTGATTTATGATGATGAAGGTTATGATTGGAGTCAAGAGGTTCTACCGGAAGAAGATGCAGTTGGTTACGCATTCATGGCGAAAAACGACGAACCTATTCCGTGGAAAGACGATAGAACTGAAGAGCAGAAATATCAATACAGAAAAATGATTGCTGAAAACAAAATAATTAGAATATCTCGTATCTTTCTGGAAGCGAGGAGAGCAAATAGATGGGATCCGGACAGGGAGTGTTATCTTGATGAATATGGAAATATTGCGATCGATGACAAAACGCTTGATATTGAAGCCATAATCCAGCAGTACAAAGAAGATGATGATTATTGGCAGAATAAATGGTGGGGAACTGGAGAAGAGAAAGAAAAAGAAGAAAAAGAGAGGAAGGAGAAAGAAGAGAAAGAGAAAAAGGAGAAAAAAGAGCAAGAGAAATCAAAGAAAGTTGATACTGGAGTTATTGATACAACGCAGGAGTTGATTGCAGAGAACCTGGGAAAAATGGCTGACAAAGTGCTGGCTGCTAAGGCACTTGAGGTAGACTCTAACTCCGTGTCTGAGTCAAAAAGCCAGGTCAGTTCAAACTTGTCAACAAATGCGTCAGGTAAGAAAATTGATGGAAATGCTGATTGCAAAAATTGCAACAAAGAGTGCAAATTTTGTAACACAGTCACGTATCTCAACGGTAAGAAAGTTGATGATCTGACAGCAAAGGCCAGAAGCGTTGAGAATCAGATTCTTGATCGTGACAAAACAGTTAAAGCTTCAACTGAACGGATAAGAGAATTAACTAGAAAAATTGAAAATGATAAAATTGATCATGACAAAATTAAACAAGAAAATGAAAAGTTGATTCTTGAAAACCGTCAGATTTTTGAAAAGTTTGAAAAACTAAAAAGCACAATGAAAGATAGTGATGATCGAAATGGTAAAACTTTTAAAGAAAATGAACATATAAAAGCAGTGCTTAGAGTAAAAGAAGAATCAATCAACCAACAACTGGATGGAATCGCTAAACTGAAACTTAAATTTAAAGAGGCTGAAATTGAAAATGAGCGAATCCAGTTGAAGCTTAACAGTTACAGCTCCGCAAGCTTTGTGTTGCAACACATTATTCCCAAACCTATCGGGAAAGACAAAGCAGGAGAAGATGTGTATTCTGATGGAACTGGGGTGGGTTTTCATCAAGTTCCACCACCTGTTCTTGATAATTACACGAAAAAGCAATCTGGGTTGGTTGAAATTGAGGAAGAAAGTGAAGTTAAACTACCGGAGAACATTGATGTCACATTTACATCCTCCAATGAAGATAGTGTACAAAATGATATTGTAAAAGGTGTTGTTGAAAATGTGCTAAAAATGGATAGTGACACTACTGAGGAAGATGGGTGTTTCTTGGACAAATACATTCAGAA
>JARYGA010007043.1:0-59477 GCA_030545235.1 Helianthus tuberosus
CCTTTCTCTAACTTGTTCAACAATATTTTTTCCCTATGTTAGTATTAGAAGTTGTATTTATTTTCTTCATAACTGATATATGTAGACACGCTCAATTAGTAGAAGTTATAAACGAGTTAGGACACGTTCAATACATAGAAGGTATAAATGAGTTGAGTTGTTCGTGAATTAAGATAGACTCGCAAAACTAGTTGTAACACCTCGAAAACGGGTTTGGTAATCAAACCACGTTAATATTTATGAACGGGTAAAAAAATAATATACCGTTAGTGGTGAAATTAATCCGGTAAATATTAGGAATTTAAATAAATAAACCTAACATTAATTAACAGGAGGATAAATACTTTGAGAAAAACAAAGTATATAAAAAGGGGCTTGAGTTAACGGGACTTAAAATAAACGGGTTATAACTCCCGGAACCCACTAAGTTAACTAGGAATAAATAACCTAGTTAGTTAATTGTTTTAAAACAATAAAGAAGCATGAATTAGTAAGCCTTTTATAAACCTTGAATATTAGAGGGACTAAAATGGGCAAAAGTGAAAGTGAATTTATTAAAAGAAAAATCTACACCAAAAACACACACAAGAGTGTGTTCCTGGTCGACTTTTACACAGAGCAAAAGAGGGTTCTTCTCTTGAGCCCTAAATCACAAAAATTCAACGAATTAGAAGAGAAATCGAGCCGGGAAATTGGGGCTTTTAATAAAAACGTGATCACCAAGCTTAGGGAATCACAAGGTATGTTGAAATTTGATGTTTAGTGACATTTGGAATTTGTGATAAACATGCATAAACGCAATTTTTGTATGAATGTTAAATGTTATAGTGATATTGATGTGAGTATAAGGCTAGGAACAAACCCTAGATGCAAACTTGTAGAATTGTGCCATAAACTAGTGATTAGTCAATTAATCAAGTATGAGCTAAGTGGGTTTTGACTAAATAGTGAAGATGATGATATGCATGTGCTTAGAATCATCATATTTGATAGTTGGAGCAAAATACTTGAACAATTTATAAGTTCAAGTGAATGCTCATATATGACTTGAAATGGGTTTTGTATATTATAATGAAATTAGTGATTTTGTTCATGTAAATAGGTGTTTGGAATCATGATGTCTACTAATTAATATGTAGAACTAGATTATATTAGATGTTCGGATGAATGTCTAATGCTAAGATGAAATGGGTTTTACATGTAGATGGAAACCTTTAGTTCTTGCTTAACAAGCGAATAATTGGCTTTGATAATCGAAAGCTAAGTTAAATTGGTGATAATAATAGCATGAACTTAGACTTGAAAAGTAGTTAAAACGGTGGCGTAAGAATAATGCCTATCGGATACTTGACAAAGTGCTTAAATGAATTGTCGAGTTCATAATATAATCACTTATGCTAATAGGCAGTTTGACCTTTAAAAGTCAAACTGACCAAATGAAATCAAATGGTAAATTTTGATGTAAAATCCGTAAGATGGAATAGTCATAATTAATGATGACTAATCTAACCGTCTTACGAATCATAATGATAGTTTGACGCTTGACAAGCTAGGTGAAGGCTTGGAAAAGGAAGCGGGTCGAACGAATCAAGTGTGAAGGAAAATTCAGATGCAAGGTAAGTAAAAGCTTATACCCTTTTTATAGTATACATCAGTTGTATGAATTAAAAATGAATAAAGAAAAATTAGTAACAGAATTATAATGTTCCGACGTAAATAATATGAGTCGAAACAAGTGAAAATGGTGAGAAATCATAAACAATGACAAAGAGGGTAAATTGGTAAACTAGTCATGTAACGATGAACTAATAAGAAATTTTGAAACATTACGTTATGGTGTAAACCGGAATGGGTAAAATGGGCGAGATGGTAACTAGCTATCATCTCATAATGGAAAATGATCGTTAGGACTAAACGGGTCAAATGACATTGGTAAAATCATTTGACAATATTAATTAATGATCATTTGTTGAGTTTTGTGATTACAGGAAATAACATATGTTGCGTTGCTTTAACTAGAAAATTTAAAGCAATAGGTATGTAAACGGGTCAATGCTATGACCCGAGCCAGGTACACATAATTAGATTTATAGTTAAAAGTGGTATTTTGGTCAATTAGTTAGCGGAAGTCCTTCATCGTAAAATAAGGGATTAAAATTGACCAAAAAGCCCATGATGAGTAAATTGGGCAAATGACCCATATGGGTTGTTTGAAAATTTACATTATGATTAGGAAATATAGGTAGATACGTTGAATGTGGAATTATGAGGTGTGAAAGGAAAAGAACGAGTTTTAGACTAAAATGCTTAAAATTTCCTAAATGGGTCAAAATGGTTTTATGTACATACGTATTTCATAAGAAAGTATGAACCCGAGCTAGACAACTTGAGTTAAATACATTGACGTATGTATTTTGATTGTTTAATAAACAAGTTGGTGGTTTTGAATACAAACGGGTCAAAATGTTGAAATTGAATAATAAGCCGAACGCTTAAAAATTTAGAATTTTATTAGTTCGAATGTTGAATTTTTACTCCATATGATGGAAAATCAAATTACGGTCGAGTAGGAAAAAGAATCACGCGAATCGGATGAGTAGAACAAAAGTTATGAAACTTTGAAGTTGATTTTTGGTATAAAATAGGAGCTGGGAATATGCAGCTAAAAAGAAACAACTATCTGTCGAATACGGGGTGTCGCGCTACGCGACCGCTAACCCGAAACAACGTCGCGCCACACGACAAGTGTCACGGGCCGCAAAGGATGAGACAAAGTCTCTCGTGGGCGCGAAATTGTTTATTTTGTTTGTTTTGCCCATTTACCTCGTTGAACTTGTCATTTAACTATCAAAACTAACTTTTAAGTTGGTTTTGATCATAGGTGAATGTCGAGAGTCCTGGATGATGATCAAGCAAGATATCAAGAACCGAACACAATACTTTTGAAGCTTCCGCGTTAATATGTTTTGTTTAGTTGAATATGAAACATGTAACTCTTAATGCCACACTATGTATGTTTTAAACTAGTAGGGATTTAAAATCCCAAACACTCTAATCATGTTTGAACATTAAGCTTAACAAAGTTTTGTTAATCCGTATTTTACTTAAACTAAATGTGTATTTAGTAATAAATTATATTAAATTAAGTTGGGCATTACACTAATGCTCAGTAACTAAACGAATTTGAGCTCGAGTTTCATATACCAAGTTTGAGTAGGCTCGCAAGTCTTGATGACGTGTTTATATAAATATAATAAATTGTCTTCTATAAAATAAATATTTAATTAAATAATAGAGTAAATTGCCATTTTAGTCCCTGAGTTTTGTCCAAATTTGCCACTTTAGTCCAAATAGTTTTTTTTTGCATCTGGGTCCCTGACTTTTACATTTTGTTGCCATTTTGATCACATACACTAACTCCATCCAAAAACTCCATCATTAACCAGGGGTATTTTGGAGATTTTCATTTTAAATGTTTTCAATTACCATTTTGATCCAATTCCAAAAAATAAAAAAAAATTAAAAAAATCAAAAAAATTCCAAAAAATTCTAAAAAATAATAAAAATTCAAAAAAAAATCATAAAAATCCTAAAAAATCCAGAAAATTCTAAAAAATCCGTTTCGGCGCGAACCGTTTCGAACCCGAACCGTTTCGACCCGTACCGTTTCGACCCGAACCGTTTCGACCCGTACCGTTTCAAGCCGAACCGTTTCGGCCCGTATCGTTTCGAACCGAACCGTGCCGTATCGAACCGAACCGTTTCGAGCTGAACCGTTTCGAACCGAACCGTTTCGACCTGAACCGTTTCGACGCGAACCGTTTCGACCCGTACCGTTTCGAAGCCGAACTGTTTCGACCCGAACCGTTCCGACCCGTACCGTTCCGAACCGTACCGTTCCGAACCGTACCGTTCCGAACCGTCCCGTTTCGAGCCGTGCCGTTTCGATCCGTGCCGTTTCGAGCCGTGCCGTTTCGAGCCGTGCCGTTTCGACCCGTGCCGTTTCGACGCGTGCCGTTTCGACCCGTACCGTTTCGACCCGTACCGTTTCGAGCCGAACCGTTTCGACCCGTACCGTTTCGACCCGAACCGTTTCGAGCCGAACCGTTTCGACGCGAACCGTTTCGACCCGTACCGTTTCGACCCGAACCGTTTCGAGCTGAACCGTTTCAACGGTACGGTTCGATACGGTACGGGTTCGAAATGGTTCGCGTCGAAAAGGTTCGGTTCGATACGGTACGGGTCGAAACGCTTCGCGTCAAAACGGTTCGGTTCGATACGGTACGGGTCGAAACGCTTCGCGTCAAAACGGTACGGTACGGTTCGATACGGTACGGGTTCGAAACGGTTCGGTTCGATACGGTACGGTTCGAAACGGTACGGGTCGAAACGCTTCGCGTCAAAACGGTTCGCGTCGAAACGGTTCTGGTTCGAAACGGTACGGGTCGAAACGGTTCACGTCGAAACGGTTCGGTTCGATACGATACGGGTCGAAACGGTTCGCGCCGAAACGGTACGGTTCGATACGGTACGGGTTCGAAACGGTTCGCGTCGAAACGGTTCCGTTCGATACGGTACGGGTCGAAACGATTCGTGCCGAAACATTTAATGATTTTTGGATTTTTTAGATTTTTTTGATTTTTTAGAATTTTTATGATTTTTTAGAATTTTCTTGATTTTTAGATTTTTTGAATTTTTTAGAATTTTTATGATTTTTTAGAATTTTTTTGATTTTTTTGAATTTTTTTGATTTTTTGGAATTTTTTTGAATTTTTTGAATTGGATCAAAATGACAACTGAAAATATTTTTTAAGGAAATCCCCAAAATACCCTCTGTTACAAACTGGTTTTTTGGATGGAGTTAGACAAAATGATCAAAATGGCAACAAAATGTAAAAGTCAGGGACCCAGATGCAAAAAAAAAACTATTTGGACTAAAGTGGCAAATTTGGACAAAACTCAGGGACTAAAATGGCAATTTACTCTAAATAATAAGTATCATTATATAAGGTTTTGATTAAAATAACTAAACATTAAACATATATATATATATAGGGGGCCGCTAGAATGAGAACCACCACGAGTTGTAAGAACCATGAGAACCGCGCCCCGCGGGTGGCCGTCGGCGACGAAATTTTTTTTACACCTAGATCCGTATATTTTAGGGGGGGTGTAAAATTTTCGGTTCAAACGGCGCGCCCGAGGGGGTAGTTTTTTACGCCCAAAGTTTGGGTTTTTTTAATTTTTTTAATTTTTCTTTTTTTTTTTACCAAACTTTGGGCGTAAAAAACTACCCCCTCGGGCGCGCCGTTTGAACCGAAAATTTTACACCCCCCCTAAAATATACGGATCTAGGTGTAAAAAAAATTTCGTCGCCGACGGCCACCCGCGGGGCGCGGTTCTCATGGTTCTTACAACTCGTGGTGGTTCTCATTCTAGCCATCCCCTATATATATATATATATATATATATATATATATATATATATATGTTAATAGTGGAGGGTTTAAATGAGAAGAATTTTTTTGTAAGAAGAAAAAAGAAGAAGTTTCAACCAATAAGAATGTTTTATTTTACTTTATTTAATATTTGTATTTAATTTTAATATAAGGGTATATTGGTAAACTTACATAAATCATTAATTTGTATTATTCCCCTTTAATAACTAGTTAAATTAAATTTGTAACTCCTTTTCAAAATATTTTTTTTTTTTCAAATTAAAAAAACAACTTAATTTAAAGTGTAGAATAAATTACTAGTTGTGTAAGATAAATTACGAGTTGTGTAGGATATATTTCGAGGTGTGTAGGATAAATTTCGACTGTGTAGGATAAAATTCTATAACGTGTAGGGTACATGTAGGAAAATTTTGATATGTGTAGGTCTTGTAGATTATATGTAGTATAATTAATCTTTGGTTGACTAATTAATTAAATAGAGAAAAATTAATTATATGAGTTATAAATGAAATAGAATTTTACTAATATGCCCTTTCTTCGTTTTGTTCTCACATTAAATTTCTTCTCAAATGAACCTTCCCCTATGTTAATACATGAATGAAATTATAATTAAAAATTAATATAAATAAAATAATTATATATTAAAAAATTATACGAGTTCGAGCTTGAAAACTATTTACAAGTTGAGCTTGAGTTAAGCTCGTGCTTAGACGGACTTTGTCTTACTTGATTACACCCATATATATAGCTATTTCTAAGTAATGAACGACTGAACTGTGATCACCGTATAAGACATTTCTATATAGATAATGTCGGTCCAACCATTTTCGAGGCCCAGAGCAAAGAAAAAATGAGAGCCCTAGAAACAAAAATGAACTACTCAAAATGGGTCCAAGATGTCACGGGTAAGCTGGTCAAAAGGTGTCTAATATGTTACAAATAAATAGGTCAAATAATGATAATTCTACAATACAAAAGCAAAGTTTTAGTGACAACTAAAATTAAACAAATGATACATTAATAGGCAATAATGATTGTTATGGGTGAAATTTTGAACTTATATCCTAGATAATATCTTAAATTATATCTTGCTTGTATGATATATGTTCATGCCCGGGATGCTGATTCAGGATATTGGTAACATCCTGAATGGTATCCTAAGGATTACTAACGGATTATGTGCAGGAGTACGAGTCCAAGCTGGTAACGTTCGTGAGGACCTTTTCTCCTGAAGACTCGCTCTAAGTTGTTCAGAGAGGGACGTTGAACCCGCTTTACCTGGTCTTCAACGGCTACTAAAGAATATTCGAAGACATCCCATACTTATAGGAGATTTTGTTTTTGTTTACTAGCTATAAATAGGTGGATGAATCAGATCGAATAGGACATCACAACTACACTCACTACTCTCTCACACTTATTCTCTCGTAACTTTCAATTTCACAAAAAGCATTGTAACACTTAGCGATCTGATCAATATCCTGCACTGTATCCTGACATTTAAAGCAATTAGAAGAACAAGACAGCTGCGATTGTCAGCTCCCGAGGTTTTGTGCCGGCGATCTAGATTGATCAAGGGCTTTCCTCGTATATCTCGTGTCACCCCTTTACTTTTTGCTCATAGTTTGATCGTTGATACAGCTCAATATCCTAAGCCGTATCCTGGAAACTGTTTTCATAAATAACTCAATCAGCATATTTTTAACACATGTTCTTAGCACACTACCTCACATAACTAATTTGATCACTTAATTGCTTCGGTAATTTTTGACCAAAACAATTTGGCGCCCACCGTGGGGCAAGTGGTGCTATCATTACTAAAAACTTTTGCGAAATCATTACTTGGATTTATATTCTCAAAACTTTTTGCCACACTATTTGCAATGGCCTCAAGATCAAACATGAGCTCCTCTACCGTGTCAGCTACAACCTCTGCTACCGTTGGTTCAACGCTTCCACCACCTCCTCCAAGGATGCAGGCTTCTTCACAACCTCAGGATATTATTCCTACTCGGAACATTCAGGGATCTGGTCCTGTTCTAGCTTCTAATGACGGAATTCTAACCTTGTTTGGTAGTGCACAGGAACAGATGAGGCAACAGCAAGAAACCAACCAAATGCTAATGAGAGAAATGCAACTCTTGAAATCTAGCTCAAGCAGACCCGCTGAGGATAATGTCATTCCTTTACTGCCCAGAGCCTTGAACTTCAGCTCGGCCATATATACTGAGGATAACAGGGGAAATATTGTGCCTAGCCATCCTCAGAATCATACTCCTGAGATACCCTCCTTGGTCTGGATGTCAACTATGAGGAGCTCAGGATATGCTTCAGGATATGGCCAGAATCCTCAGACTGGTAACGTATCAAACAATAATATTCTTGCTACTAACAATAATGGTTCTTTGCAGGATGCAGGTATGATGATAACATTTACTAGGGAGCTTCAGAAATTGAAGGACATGATATCCAGTGTACCTGGAGTGGTCCAGCCAATCCCGGAGGTGTCCCAAGACAGCCACAGGATATCTCGCTTTGCATATCCTATCTGTGATGCTGAAATCCCAAAAAGATTTCAAACCCCCAACATGAAGCTCTATGATGGAACTACGGATCCTGAAGAGCATATTGCCCAGTATAGGGAAAGAATGGAGATCAACCCTAGCCCTCCAGATCTTAAGGAAGCATGCCTGTGCAAGGGTTTTGGTTCTACCTTAACAGGATCAGCCTTAAAATGGCTCTTAAATGTTCCTCCTCATTCGATTACATCATTTGCTCACCTAGTGAATTTATTTAATAATCAATTTTCCTGTAGTCGAAGTTTTGAAAAACTAACAAGTGATCTCTACAGGATAACTCAAGGACCTTAGGAGTCCTTAAGAGATTATGTGAACAAGTTTAGCCGAGAATCCTTAGACATTTCGCATCTTGATGTTGCAACAACTGTGCAAGATTTCAAGATGGGGCTGCAAAAAGACTCTCAATTTTACCAAGATCTTGTAATGAACCCATGCAGGAACTTGGATGAAGCTCGAAACAGGGCACTAAGATATATTCGACTGGAGGATGACAAGAAGATGCAAGAGAGGATGAACTCGTCCACCACTTATGAGTCAACCAATAGGAAGTCAGAATCCTCGTTTAAACCATATGGCTCTAAGCCGTATGGCAGAAATGACAACAAGAAAGTGAATGCTGTTGAAGACGAGGATCCTGAAGAATATCCTGAATTGTCTGAATGTTGCTTTTCTGTTAACATACCTGAATTAATGTATGCTATGCAGGGTTTAGGAGACAAAGCTAGGTGGCCTCGAAAGAATCAACAAAAAGCTGATTGGAAGGATAAGTCCAAATGGTGTGCCTTCCATGAAGATTTCGGACATGTAACTGAGGATTGCATTGCTCTGAGAAAAGAAATAATTTATCTTCTAAGCAAGGGATATCTGAAGGATCTCCTAGGAAGAAAGAAGAATAAGGGTCAGGATACTGAGAAGGATCCCGAACGAGCAGCATCACCTCCTGCGGATGCCAAAATAATCAACTTTATTTCAGGAGGATCCGACATTTGTGGGACTTCGTATTCTACGGCCAAGAGACATGCAAAGGAAGCTAAGGCCGAAAGGGGAGATAAACCAGCCAGGATGACTACCCTCACAACTGATAAAGTGATCACATTTGACAGTGATGACAAGGACACTGTCCAGGATCCTCACCATGATACTCTGGTAATAACATTATATGTGGCTAACCATTTTGTACCCAGGATATTGGTAGATAATGGCAGCTCCGTCAACATAATCCAACTAGAGACTTTGAAAAGAATGAATGTATCTCCGATGGATATCACTTCGAAATCCACCGTGCTTGTTGGGTTCAGTGGAGAGGCAAGAAACACAGTAGGAGAGATAAAGCTACCAGTATATGTTGAAGGGGTCAACTCAATACAACGTTTCTGTGTGATGGATTCCCTATCCTTCTATAACATAATATTGGGTAGGCCATGGATCCATGATATGAAGGCTGTGCCATCAACTTATCATCAGTGCATTAAGATCCCTACCCCTTGGGGGGTTGTCAAGGTTGATAGTGATCAGCAGGAGGCGAAAGAATGTTACTCATCCTCAATGAAATCCTCAACCAAGCCTAATACAACATAGCAATTAAAGATGCGGGCCCAGGATATCGTGGAGGCTTCAGAGCAGGATATGAAGAAAGTTATCTTGGATCAGGATAATCCTGATATCTCGGTGCTCGTAGGAACCAATATCCCTCAGGATATTGAAGAACAGTTAACTAACTTTTTGAAGTGCAGGATGTCAACATTTGGATGGAAGCATGAGGATATGACAGGTATATCCAAAGACATTATCACTCACAAGCTTGGAATTGACAGGTCGTTTAAGCCTGTTCAGCAAAAGAGAAGGAAGTTTGCTCCTGAACGAAATACAATTATCCAAGAGGAAGTTGAAAGATTGTTGAAATCCAAAATGATCAGAGAAGTCAAGTTTCCAAGATGGCTGGCAAATGTAGTTGTGGTACAGAAGAAAAATGGGAAATAGAGAGTCTGTGTAGATTACACAGACTTGAATAAGGCTTGCCCCAAAGACCCATTTCCTCTTCCTCATATTGATGCAATGGTGGATGCTATTGCCGGGCATGAGATGTTAACCTTCATGGATGCATCCTCAGGATTTCAGCAGATTCAAATGGAGTCTTTGGACCAGGAGGATACTGCCTTCATGACACCAACAGGTATTTATTGTTATACTGCTATGCCTTTCGGTTTGAAAAATGCAGGAGCAACATACCAGAGATTGGTAAACATGATGTTCAAAGACAAGCTGGGGGACACCATGGAGGTATACATTGACGATATGGTGGTGAAATCTAAAAAGGCTGAGGATCACCTCCAGGATATTAAGGGAGCATTTGATATCCTGGATCAGTACAACATGAAACTAAATCCTACTAAGTGCCATTTCGGAGTGGGGGCAGGAAAGTTTATAGGATACATGGTGACCAAAAGAGGAATAGAGGCAAGCCCGGAGCAGATTAAAGCCATCTTGGATATCAAATCACCTTCAAATATGAAGGATGTTCAACGGTTAATAGGGCGAGTTGCAGCATTGAACAGATTTATCTCAAGATCCTCCGAGAAATGCAAGGAATTTTATGATATCCTGAAGAAAAACAAGAAGTTCGAATGGGGAGAGAAGCATGAAGCAGCCCTGCAGGATTTGAAGCAGTATCTTTCAACTGCATCTCTATTAATGAAGCCTGAGAATGGTGAACCACTGTCCCTATACCTCGCAGTATCGGGGAATGCTATAAGTGTCGTCCTTGTAAAGGATCATGAAGGTCAGCAATATCCTGTCTATTATGTTAGTAAAAGTTTGTTAGGTGCTGAAACTAGATATTCTCATTTAGAAAAGTTGATACTAGCACTAGTTATGGCATCAACGAAGCTTAGACATTACTTTGAGACACATAGAATTCATGTTAAAACCAATTATCCTGTCAAAAATGTGCTTAGGAAACCTGAGATGTCAGGTAGAATGGCCAAGTGGTCAGTGAAGTTAAGTGCTTATGACTTAGTGATGTGTTCAAAATGCAACATATAAATTTCATCAATTATCGCATAAAACTAACCCTTTTTTAGTACTAATGTTGGAAAAAGTGTGCTTTTGTCTTCCTTTTGTATTTTCAGGATTAAATGAGCTCAAATTAACAAAAGAAGCAAAAAGACATCAAAATCTAACATAAATACAAGAAAAGGAACAAGACGTGACATGCCCGACCCCACGACAGCATCTTCCCAGGCAAAACAAGACATCAGAAGACTGAACACGCCCCGTGCTCAGCCAGCACGAGGGCGTGCCCAAGTGTCAGCAGAAAAGACAAAGTTGTAGAAGCTTCTATTGCCCACCACGGGGCCGTGCTCAGCGGACACGGGGCCGTGGTCAACTATAAGATTCGCACAATCCAGGCAAATCTTCATAGTACAAAGATTCTTCTGCACATGGGGTCGTGCTCAGCGGACACGGGGGCGTGGTCAACTAATAAGACAAAGCTGCATTAAATGAAGAAAGAGAGGATGTGGACACGGGGCCGTGCCCACTGGACACGGGGCCGTGCCCGAGCTTCTATTCAGCCTATAAATAGGAGTTCTTAGCTCAAGCTCAAACCATCCCTTGGCACACCACCTCTCTCACACTTCACCCACCACCCACCACCACCATAACACCATCATCCACCACCATCATCCATTGTCCATCATAGAGTGTGTGAGTCATCTCGGGATCCAAGATTGATCGTAAGAGTTCTTGACAATCAAGGCCATGGTTGCCTAAGTCTCTTACATCACTTGGTGAAGACAAAATGTCTAGTGTAATACTTTTTATTTCTAATCTTTTCGCACTTTTTACTTGGTTTTGTATTAATGACTTTAACAACTAGTAGCTTATGTTGAAGGTGATCTTTCCTTATCGTTTGTCCATGGTGTCTTGGCATTATTTTACTGTCTATATAAAATAAAAGATTTTCACCATTCATATCTCCACGGTCTATATGGAGGTATGTTGGCTACCTGGTCGGGGGTTAAGGGAACAGTTTGGTAAAGGTCTTGCCATTGTTCAGCGTTTAGAGGTCCTGCAATGGACCTGGGTCAAATTTAGTAGGACCTCCTTCAATACTTAACGGTATTGGATGGCGGGGGTCCAAACTCTTTGATCCCCTCATAAATTAACTACTATTAATACTATAACCCGGCTATTTAGGACTGTATCCCTGCTGACTCAGACTACTTAGTCGAGGGTAACGTCACCTCCAAAAGAGGGGCCTACGATAATTTGCATTAATAACTTAATTAATTATCTTCCAATAATCCACCCTTTTAGGATTGTATCCTTGCTGACTCAAACTAATGGGGTGAGGGTAACGTCACCTTCAAAAGAGGGGTCTACTACAATAACTAAGATAATCTCTTAAAATAGTGCAAAAGTGCGGAAATAATCAAAGGTTACACTAGATACGAGTCGGAACCAAGTGATTCATCTTGTCTATCTGTTTTTCTTTTTATTTTTATTTTCAGCATTTTTAGTTAGTTTTTATTTTTCTTAGTTTAAAACATTTTTCTAAACTTTTTATTTTTGATTAGACGTTGAGGATAAACCGGTACTAAATGCTCTTGTGTCCTTGGACGACCTCGGTATCTTGCCAACACTATACTACGCTCACGATGGGTGCACTTGCCCATGTGTGTGTTTAGTGTTTGTAAAATATCGTGTTTTATAAATTTAAAACTTGGCTAAAAATAAGTGTTAAAAGGGCTTAAAATGTATATAACACTTCACACGCATCAAGTTTTTGGCGCCGTTGCCAGAGACATAAGGATTTTAAGAAAGCTTAAAATCGACGGCCTAATCAGTTTTTCAAAACCTTTTTAAAACGCGCGCATTTTTCTGCATTTTAGTTTAGTTTTGCATTTACAGTAACATGTACACGGGGCAGTGTTCACTGAACACGGGGCCGTGCTGCACAATTTCATAAAAACAGCCAGTAACAGAAGCTTGAACACGGGCCGTGCTCACTGAACACGCCCCGTGCTCAACGAAATCAGTAAATTTAATTAAAACGCCCAGATACAGACCCTGAACACGGGGCCGTGCTCACTGAACACGGGGCCGTGTCCAGCCTCTGTTTCCGTTTTTATTTTTGTTTTCTGATCTCGAGACTCGGTTGTGGTCTGCTGAGTGATTCTTATGGATCAATACTCAGGAGGTTACAACTACACCTATGAGGAGGACGATTATAGGGGTAATTATTGCACTAATTGTCGTAACACACACTCGGTTCAAAATAATCACTCATATCAACCATCCAATTCATACACCTACTATGAGGAGCCCAGGTACGAGCCATCGACTTCATACACATCCTATGAAGACCAAAGGTATGAACCTCCTCCCTCATACTCATATTTTGATGAACCAAGGTATGAGCCTTCATACTCATACTTTGAGGAACCAAGATATGAGCCACCACCTTCGTATACTTATTATGAGGAACCATGGTGTAAACAACCCACCTCATATGAGTATTATGAAGAACAAAATTACGAACCTTATCCATCATATGCCTACAATGAAGAACAATGGTGCGAACCATCTACTTCATATGGGTATTATGAGGAACAAAGGGTCGAACAACCGGATTCAAGCTTAGAAAATCCCGATTCTTTCTCTATAACCGAAGTAACCGATAGGATATTAGAACACATTAGAGGTATCGATCGCTGTATTAAAGAATCTCGCGCAAGGGAAGAGGAGTCCCGCGCAAGAGAAGAATTAAAAAAGGAAGAGATAACTGAAAGTGTAAAAATGGAAGAACAAATAAGTGAAAAACTGACACATGAGTTAAACAACGAAAGAGGTGAGTCCGACAACGTTAAAATTCAAGAAGAGTCTAATTTTGAAGAAATTAATCTCTTGTCACCTTCTTTTGAAAATCATTATTTAGTACCCACTCATGCTAAGTTTTTAAAAGAGTTAAACACTAACACTAAAATTGACGAAACGGTAAGTGTTAAGTTAACTAATTGTAACACCTCGAAAATTTACGTCCTATAAGGTGTTGACACGTGTCATAGGTTTGAACGTGTGAAAGAATGTTCTTGAAGGACTAAAGTTGACAAACAGTGAAACTGTGTAATTATAAGGGTTCAAAGTGTCAACAATGAATAAATAGACTTTGCAATAACCCCACATGATGTTTATAACCTTAAACGAATAGATCATGGATCATACGAAGCGAATTGTGAAAGAAAGTGAGAGATTACAAACAACAGGGGTTAAATGTGCCAACATGTTTAAGTTATACCTCTGAGTGACCTTTTGACAAACCCGAAGCTTTGTAACGATTAATTATGCTCACTAGAATGTACCACAAAAATTTCATGAAGTTTCGATATCGTATGAGCAAGTTGTGACAAAATTCGTGTACGAGGGTTATAAGTGTCAACGTTGAAATTTAGGGCTTTTCGGGTGATCACGAAGTTATCCGAGGACTTAACAAAGTGGGTATAAGTCTTAAAGCCCCATATGTTAAATAACAAAGCTTCATATGCAAGATTGGGATGTGAAAGCGATGTTACGGGGGACCAGGGACTAAAATGCAAATAAAAGAAACCTGATTGTAGGCTTGCGCATCGTAGGCTGGATGTTGCTGCGCATCGTATGATGCTCTGCGCATCGTAGGGCTTAAACACCTACGATGCGTATGGGATGCCCAGTTGCGAAAAACCAACAGACAGCTGCCTGTTGTGTTTTTAACCGACTTAAATGGCAAGTTTCGAAACCTTGGGCTGCCTAAGATGGTTTCTAGCCTATAGGGCACTTGTGGATGATAATGCAACACCCCTAGACTTATGTGTTGATCATCTAAGAGTGTTTGAAGTTATTTAAAAAGTCCACATTATGCAACAATGATCATTCATCACTCCTGAGCATTTCCAGAGCATTCAAACAAGATACAAGCTTTCCAAAACATCCATAAGACTCGTGTAAGTACCCTTGATCTTCTCTAGTTCATTCATACTTAGTTTATGGCCTAGAAATCAAACCGTCGTAAGTACGGTTTGACTTTTCGATAATAAATAATCGGTCCAGAGTTTAGTCGAATCAAAGGTTGTTATAAGTTGGTATTTATATGGTTGATAAACCCCAAAAAGGGCACTCACTAATTCGGATCCTAACTAGGTCGTTTATCGAGTCAAACCTCTTCCGAAAAAGTCAACAGAATTGTTATGTTTGGTTTGATGCATGATTAGCGATGTAAATGGCGTATAGCCTATTTTATCATTCTTACCAACTGAAAATAAGTATATAAACTTGTATACGCTTGCTTGATTCGACAACTTTATGTTTAGAACCGATTCGGAACCGAGATACGCAAAAGTTTGACTTTTGCTTTGACCTCAGTTCTGACCCGATTCTTATAGGTTTAGACATGCCTTAAAGTTCCATTAGGACCTAGTTACATGTTAGTATAATCCTCTGCGTTTATACTAACCGAATCCGTAACTATCCGACGTTTCCGTTAAATGCCTAATAATGACCATAATGCCCTTATGACCGTAGAACGAGATTTTAGAAAATGTAAAAGTGCAAAAGTCTTTAATACTGATTATTGATCATGTCTACAAAATTTCACGTCAATCGGAAGTCTAGATTAGGAGTTATGCTTAATGGCGTATTTATAAACAAGTTTATTAATTAAACAACGCCATTAGCGTAAAGCCTATCTAAACTCAGTTTTGACACCAAATCTTTTAACCACTGATGTTAAATAATATTTTAGGATTTTTAAAGATTTTTAATTATTTTTAGACGTATCATAAGCTTGGATTAGCGCCTTAATTCGGTTAATACCGAATTTACCCTTTTCGGCCATAAAACGAGTTTTACAAATCCAAATGGCGCCAATCCAATTGCTACTGATTTTAAATAATAATTATAGTATTTTGAGCCTATTAAACTGACCTGGAAACTCAGAATTCTATTTTAAACCGTACGTCGCTTAAAACGGCGTTATACGCGTATTATACGCGTAGTTTATGTTTAAAAACGTTTTGACACATAAGACTTAACATCAAATGTGATAACCTGTTTAAATAAACCATTTTACTGATGTAACCAGACCCGGTTCACAGAAAACTAATTAAATCCTTTTATAATCTTTAAAATGACCAAAATACCCCTACGGGGCTTATTAAGAGATTAAACTCGTTAGGGGCGTCATGGGTGATATCCTACTGATATCACAACTTATTTAAGGCATGTTAACTTAGGAAACCTGTTTAGGACTCTTGCGGATACCCGTTACGCTTCATGCGCGTTCGGTTCGGTTTATGTAACTAGTTTACATAAATTAGCCGAAACGGGTCAAACCTTATCGGTTTTGTCTCAAAATCCAGAATGTGTATCATATACCCATATTAAGCAAGTCTTCAAACTTGTCGGGTCTAAATCACATTCTATCCGGTCTTCGCTTAATCGTGCGTACGAACCGTATCTTTAAAACTAATCGGTCTAAGCGTAAGCTTAACTAAAGACCCGTTAGGATTCTAATAGGTTATTATAAACCTTCGTTCCAGAATAGGAGAACCAGTAAAAGATACTTGCACTTGCTGATTTTGAACTATACTTGCTCAGGTAAATACTTTTAACTTATTTCCCTATACGGGCTTGGGTACGGTATATAAAATACCGCTTGGTCGGGCGTTGAATATTTAATCTTATTATGGTTAAATGATTGAGATGTCTCCGTTTAATTTGTTTTGTTGCTTAAAGCCTTTGGGGGGTTAATGACCGTGTCCCGGATATCCCTGGCATCATTTTACGAAATGGCCACGACCTTAGCACTCAGGTGTAGGCGTACACCTGTCAGTGTCTCATAACTAAAGTGGTGTGTTAATTGATCTTTAACCCGGCTTGATCCGGGCTACTGAACGCATAAGAAACATGTAAATCCTGTACAAGTTTATATATTTAAATAAGTATCCCAAGTTATAAAATATTATTTGTGCCTTGTGCCTTAAATGCTTTTTCTTAAACTCTTTTCAAAAATGAGTCGGTTGATTGTATTTACCAGTGTAAACTGACGTATTTTTCTTAAAAAGGTTAAGTGCAGGTACTACGCGAAATAGGCTGGCCTGTCTCCTAGCATCCACATTAAGTCTCGCCAGCTTGGATGTTATAAACTGTTGAACATTTGTTTTCCTTTTATTGGATCTACCTGTGGATTTATATTCGACTATTTGTGATACTTAATATTACAATATCGTTTGGTTGAATTAAATCTATACTTTGCTTCCGCTGTGCATTTAAATATTGTGTTGTTTGACTATTATGTTGCCAACCACGTCACGATACTCCCCTACCGGGCCCACCGGTGACACGTGGAAATTCGGGGTGTGACAGGTTGGTATCAGAGCCAACATTGAGTGAATTAAACACTAGTCTTTTGTGTTTAATCTCAATGACACAATTGCACATTCCTAAATCTTCGAGTCTAGACAAAGAACTTAGGAATAATCCGAAAATGTTTTATTTTTAAAATTTTTTTTTAAATTTTGTCCTTTACTACTTTTCCTTGTTGTTACTTCAATTGTATTAACAGGTTAAGCAATGCCGCCAAGATTCAGAGGGCTAGGAAGAGGGCGAGTTAGCGCGCCTAACGATCATGAGGCAGGTCCTTCGCACCGACGAACTTCTTCGTCTACAAGGAGTCACAATCATGACGAACCTTGGAGGGTTTACGAGGAGCTTGCCAGGCGATCCACATCACATGTTTCAACGCCTTCATATCAGCACTCCTATGGGCCTCATTCAGAGAATGAGCCCCACGACCAGCAACAGCAATCTCCGGCGCACAATTCTTTTGGCGATCCTACTCCAGTATTTCAGGGTCAGTTTAACCCAGCAGAGTATCTACCAGAGCATGTGGGCTTTAACCCACTAGGGCCGGAGGATCACTTTTCTGGTGATCAAGATATGGACGAGAACACAGATCCCGTCGAGGCTTCAACTGGATCCAGGAACCATCCTTTTTCGATCTCTGATGGTTCATCTTACCACGGACCACCCTACGAGGGTCCGGATAGTCACATGGCGAGGTTCGAACGATGTGAGTGGTACTATACACCATCTGAACACTCATCGCCTCACCAGCAGACGCCACAGCAGCAGCAGCAGCAAGATCCCTCTGAGGATCCCCATTTCGAGGCAGTCACGCCACCGCCTCCACCGCCGCCAGTTTATGTAGGGCCTCCAGAACCGCCGAGACGCAGGAGGACTGGCCCGCGGATGTCAGTACGACCAGTAGGAGTTCATATCGCCACTCCTCAACATTCTAGCAGTAGCCATTACCCGCCTACTTATGAAGTCCCACAGATGGGAGGACCTTCTGTTCCAGTTTCGGAGGTGGATTCGGTACCTATTGCACCGCCACCAACAGGTTTTGGCGAGCCTATCCCTGCATATACTGCTCCGACAACTTACAACCCATATGGACCACCAGCATACCATGGCTATAACTATGCTGATGATCCTTACCACGTGGCAGCGAACTACTATGCCCAAAACCCTGAAGGACCATATGGAACCCCTTGGGGAATGGGACATCCAGCACATGGGTATCAAGTACCTACCCAGCCGCCATTTCAGCATCAGCCACCACGGGTTCCTCCTCCTGAGCAGGTGGAGCTCCGTCATAGATTGGATAGGGTTGAGCGAGACCTCCAGAGAGAGCGTAAGAAGAACCAAGGATTTATTAGTGGTTTAGCAGATTTGCTGAAGGGGAAGAAGAAGAAAAGGGATCGTTAAATCCCCATATGTAATATTGTATGTCCTTGTTTAAATCAAGTCCCTACGTGGACATTTATTTATGTGTGTATGTAGTCCCTGCGTGGACATTTACCTTGTACTTAGTCCCTACGAGGACTTGTCTTTGTTAGTCCCTGCGTGGACACTTAGGTTTGTAAACAGTCCCTGCGAGGACATGTATTTAAGTATAGCTCCTGCGTGGGCAAATATTTGTAAAAGACCCGTTTAGGGCAAAAATGTAAAATTTGTAAATTATAATGGAATGTTAAGTTTGAATTTTATTTCTGTCATTTATGCATTTATATATAATACATGAAATAAACAAAAATAACATTATCCTTTTGTAAATGATCTGCCTATTTAATATCAATTAAGGATCTTAAAGGTAAAACCTAGCCTACATGTCATTATAAGACTTGGCCAAAATGGTAAGGCCTGTATAAAAGATTCCAATCCCGGTTAACATCTGAAAACATGTTAACACTCCTGGCAGAAGTGATTCGTTAAAATCACACATGCCATTTTATATAAGGATTTTTCCTGACCCAATAAATGATATATGAATCATGGGTTAAATCATTAATAAATATGATAAGTTCTTTTACCATCCATTGGTAATGGAATGCCTACGGGCCCTTCTCATTTTCATATGAGACAAAAGACAGTATTAGTCTGTGACCCTGTCTGATAAAGGTAATGAACCTTGTTCAAACCTTTATGCTTTGATTCTCTGAAATCATAGCTTATAATCTAAATTGTCCCAGGTGCTAATAAAACTATTATTGTTTTATAATTAGGATAAATTATATTAGAAATCCTAAATTTATGTGAGTAATAAATTAACCATATATGGTCTATGTTACCACGGTTAATAAAATTGCCATAAAAGACAATTCTATAACAAACTCACCAATAAATTATTGTCGATATGTGACAGTTCTAGATACATGGCAGACTCAAATGAGGTCAACAGTCACCCAGGGATAGTGAATGAAAATGCCAAAGTTAACGTAGCAGGTCCAGAGTTGCAAGCTATGATAAATAATGCGGTTAATATAGCTATGGGTAGACAGCACCATGGATCAAGTGGTACCCATACGAGGACCCATTCTGCATCACACACTAGAACACCCTCCAGGACCCACACTGCCCACAACAGTAATACTCACCACTCCTCGAATCAAAGGAGTAATCCATCCCAAAGAGCAGTACAGAACCAGGAACCTCGTAATAGGGGTTGCACCTATAAATACTTTGTGTCGTGCAAACCCAGAGACTTCAATGGGGAAAAAGGAGCTGTTGATTGCATGACGTGGATGGATGAAATGGATACTGTGGTGGATATTAGTGGTTGTCATAACAGAGACATTGTGAAGTTTGTCTCGCAGTCTTTCAAAGGAGAAGCCTTAGCCTGGTGGAGATCTTTGATCCAAGCCACAGGGAAAGTCCCGTTATACAACATGACATGGGAAGAGTTCATGGCACTAATCAAGGAAAATTTCTGCCCTCAACACGAGGTTGAGAGAATTGAATCTGATTTCCTGGCACTGGTCATGAAAAACTTGGACTGTCAGGCCTACCTTACTACTTTCAATACTCTGTCAAGGTTGGTCCCTTATTTGGTGACTCCGGAGCCTAAACGTATAGCTCGTTTTATCGGGGGTTTGGAACCAGAGATCAAAGCAAGTGTAAAAGCTTCAAGACCAACCACTTTTCGGTCAGTAACGGACATATCGTTATCTCTGACCTCAGATGCTGCCAGGCTGAGGTCACTGAGGAAAACTGATACGGAGAAAAGAAAGCGTGAGGATGACAACTCACGGCGTTCAGATAAGAAGCAGAAGGGAAACAATGGCTCTAAGAAGGGGTCAGGATTCAAGGGAGACGGTCAGCAGTCGGGTGAAAAACCCAAATGCAAAATCTGCAAGAGGCAGCACTTTGGAAAGTGCAGGTTTGAATCCAACTCACAATCACAATCGAAACCTTTTGCTTGTGGGTTATGCAAATCCAGGGAACACAAAACCCTGGATTGCAAGAAGATAAAGGATGCGACCTGCTATGGTTGCAATGAAAAGGGGCATATCAAGTCCAACTGCCCAAAATCTGCAAGGAAGAATGAAGAGGGGAAGAAGACCAATGCTAGGGTCTTCAGAATGGATGCTAAGGAAGCCGTCAAGGACGACAAAGTGATAACAGGTACCTTTCTCGTAAATGATGTTTATGCGAGAGTGTTATTTGATTCAGGCGCTGATAAGTCGTTTGTAGATAATAAGTTTTGTGAATTGTTGAAACTACCTGTTAGAACTTTAAGTGTGAAGTATGAGGTGGAACTAGCAGATGGCACTTTAGAAACCGCTTCAACTTTATTAGATGGATGTTTTATATCCATTAGGAATCACTCTTTTCCTTTGTCCTTACTTCCCTTTAAGTTAGCCGGCTTTGACATAGTATTGGGTATGGACTGGTTATCGCATAACTAGGCCCAGATTGTATGCAATAAGAAGCAAGTGATGATCAAGACTCCGTCAGGTGAATCACTTACTATCCAGGGAGATACCCAGTATGGGCTACCCGAGAAAATGTCTATACTCAAGGACTCTAAGTGTTTAAAGAAAGGTTGTGTCATCTACATGGCGCAAGTGATTATAGATGAGCCGAAGCCCAAGATTGGGGATATACCCGTCGTTTCTGAATACCCTGATGTTTTTCCGGAAGAACTTCCTGGTTTGCCACCAGAGAGACAAGTGGAATTCAGAATTGACATTATTCCTGGATCAGCACCGGTGGCAAGGGCGCCTTATAGGTTGGCACCAACAGAGATGAAGGAATTGAGAACGCAGCTAGATGATTTGTTAGACAAAGGTTTCATCAAACCTAGTTCGTCTCCGTGGGGAGCACCAGTTTTATTTGTTAAGAAGAAGGATGGGTCGATGCGTCTGTGCATCGACTACCGCGAGCTTAATAAGGTTACCATCAAGAATAGGTATCCTTTGCCCAGAATCGACGATCTGTTCGATCAACTTCAAGGGGCAAGTTTCTTCTCGAAGATTGACTTGAGGTCAGGCTACCATCAATTGAAGGTTAGAGATGAAGACGTGCACAAGACAGCATTTAGGACTCGTTATGGTCATTACGAGTTCCTAGTGATGCCTTTTGGGCTCACTAATGCACCGGCCGCATTCATGGATCTCATGAATCGCGTTTGCAAGCCGCACCTAGATAAATTCGTCATCGTCTTCATCGACGACATTCTCATCTACTCAAAGAACCAAGCTGACCACGAGAAGCATCTTCACTGCATACTGGAACTACTTCATAAAGAGAAGCTCTATGCCAAGTTCTCAAAGTGTGAATTCTGGCTTCGAGCAGTCCAATTTCTTGGGCATGTTGTTAGTGAGCATGGTATCCAAGTAGATCCTGCTAAAGTTGAAGCTGTCATGAATTGGCATGAGCCAAAGACGCCTACTGAAATTCGTAGCTTTCTAGGTTTGGCAGGATACTATAGGCGATTCATAGAAAACTTTTCAAGGATTGCTGCACCCCTGACTTCGCTGACGCGTAAGAAGATTAAGTTTGACTGGGGTCCTAAGCAGCAGGAATCCTTCGATATTCTGAAACAAAAGTTGAGCAATGCTCCGGTACTAACATTGCCTGATGGAATAGAGGAGTTTGTTGTTTATTGTGATGCATCACACGCCGGGATGGGATGTGTGCTTATGCAGAAAGGCAAAGTCATTGCCTATGCTTCACGTCAGTTAAAGGTGCACGAAAAGAATTACACCACCCACGACTTGGAGTTGGGTGCCGTTGTATTTGCACTAAAACTGTGGAGGCACTATTTGTATGGAATCAAATGTGTGATCTATTCTGATCACAAAAGCCTGCAACATCTGTTCAACCAGAAGGACTTGAACATGAGGCAACGTCGTTGGATGGAAACTCTGAATGATTACGATTGTGAAATAAGATACCATCCCGGCAAGGCGAATGTAGTCGCCGATGCCTTGAGTCGGAAAGAAAGGGTGAAACCCATCCGAATCAATGCCAAGAGCATGGAATTAAAGAACAGCTTGATAGAAAGGTTGTTAGCTGCACAGAAAGAAGCTGTGTTGGAAGCTAACTATCCTAACGAAAAGCTAGGAGTAACTGAGGAGCAGTTATCTCTTAGTAAGGATGGAATTCTTAGATTGAATGGACGGATATGGGTTCCAATTTATGGAGGACTCCGAGATGTTATCCTCCAGGAAGCCCACAGCTCTAAATATTCTGTTCATCCTGGAGCTGATAAAATGTACCATGATCTTAGAGCAAATTATTGGTGGATAGGCTTGAAGAAGTCTGTAGCTACCTATGTAGCTAAATGCTTGACGTGTGCGCAAGTCAAGGCAGAACATCAAAAACCGTCGGGTTTGCTACAACAGCCTGAACTTCCTACTTGGAAGTGGGAAATGGTAACTATGGATTTTATCACCAAGTTACCCAAAACCAGGAAAGGAAATGACACCATCTGGGTGATAGTTGACCGACTGACTAAGTCAGCACATTTCCTACCCATTAAGGAGACCTACAACTCCGATATGTTAGCCCAACTGTACGTTGATAAGATTGTAGCCTTACATGGCATACCTGTAGCTATTATCTCTGACCGAGATACTAGATACACATCACATTTTTGGAAAAGTTTCCAACAATCTTTGGGCACACGTTTGAACTTTAGTACGGCTTACCATCCACAGACAGACGGTCAGAGTGAGCGTACTATTCAAACGTTGGAAGACATGCTACGAGCATGTGCAATCGATTTGGGAGGTAGCTGGGATAAGAACCTGCCATTAATCGAATTCTCCTACAACAATAGCTACCATACCAGCATCAAGGCTGCGCCTTTTGAGGCATTATACGGTAGAAAGTGTAGATCACCAGTTTGTTGGGCGGAAGTTGGAGAAGTCCAGTTATCAGGACCAGAGATCGTGTTCGAAACGACGGACAAGATTGTCCAGATTCGAAACAATCTCCAAGCTGCCCGGAATAGGCAGAAGATTTATGCTGATCCAAATCGTAAGGATCTTCACTTCGAAGTAGGTGAAAAAGTCCTACTTAAAGTGTCACCCTGGAAGGGAGTGATGCGATTTGGTAAGAAAGGTAAGCTAAGCCCGAGATACATAGGACCTTTCGAGGTTATCGAACGTGTCGGGTCAGTTGCCTACAAGTTAAACTTACCTGAAGAGCTCAGTAGTATACACAATGTGTTCCACATCTGCAATCTGAAGAAGTGTTTCGCTGACTCCGCTGACGAATCAGTGGTTATACCCTATACAGATGTGCAGATCGATGAGAGCTTGAAATTTGTGGAAAAACCTTTGTCGATCGAAGATCGACAGGTGAGGAAGCTTCGAAGGAAGCATATACCTTTTGTAAAGGTCAAATGGGATGCCCGTAGAGGTCCCGAATTCACGTGGGAGGTTGAATCCACGATGAAAGAAAAATACCCTTACTTATTTCAGTAAATCTCGGGTCGAGATTTATTTTAAGGGGGTGAGGATGTAACACCTCGAAAATTTACGTCCTATAAGGTGTTGACACGTGTCATAGGTTTGAACGTGTGAAAGAATGTTCTTGAAGGACTAAAGTTGACAAACAGTGAAACTGTGTAATTATAAGGGTTCAAAGTGTCAACAATGAATAAATAGACTTTGCAATAACCCCACATGATGTTTATAACCTTAAACGAATAGATCATGGATCATACGAAGCGAATTGTGAAAGAAAGTGAGAGATTACAAACAACAGGGGTTAAATGTGCCAACATGTTTAAGTTATACCTCTGAGTGACCTTTTGACAAACCCGAAGCTTTGTAACGATTAATTATGCTCACTAGAATGTACCACAAAAATTTCATGAAGTTTCGATATCGTATGAGCAAGTTGTGACAAAATTCGTGTACGAGGGTTATAAGTGTCAACGTTGAAATTTAGGGCTTTTCGGGTGATCACGAAGTTATCCGAGGACTTAACAAAGTGGGTATAAGTCTTAAAGCCCCATATGTTAAATAACAAAGCTTCATATGCAAGATTGGGATGTGAAAGCGATGTTACGGGGGACCAGGGACTAAAATGCAAATAAAAGAAACCTGATTGTAGGCTTGCGCATCGTAGGCTGGATGTTGCTGCGCATCGTATGATGCTCTGCGCATCGTAGGGCTTAAACACCTACGATGCGTATGGGATGCCCAGTTGCGAAAAACCAACAGACAGCTGCCTGTTGTGTTTTTAACCGACTTAAATGGCAAGTTTCGAAACCTTGGGCTGCCTAAGATGGTTTCTAGCCTATAGGGCACTTGTGGATGATAATGCAACACCCCTAGACTTATGTGTTGATCATCTAAGAGTGTTTGAAGTTATTTAAAAAGTCCACATTATGCAACAATGATCATTCATCACTCCTGAGCATTTCCAGAGCATTCAAACAAGATACAAGCTTTCCAAAACATCCATAAGACTCGTGTAAGTACCCTTGATCTTCTCTAGTTCATTCATACTTAGTTTATGGCCTAGAAATCAAACCGTCGTAAGTACGGTTTGACTTTTCGATAATAAATAATCGGTCCAGAGTTTAGTCGAATCAAAGGTTGTTATAAGTTGGTATTTATATGGTTGATAAACCCCAAAAAGGGCACTCACTAATTCGGATCCTAACTAGGTCGTTTATCGAGTCAAACCTCTTCCGAAAAAGTCAACAGAATTGTTATGTTTGGTTTGATGCATGATTAGCGATGTAAATGGCGTATAGCCTATTTTATCATTCTTACCAACTGAAAATAAGTATATAAACTTGTATACGCTTGCTTGATTCGACAACTTTATGTTTAGAACCGATTCGGAACCGAGATACGCAAAAGTTTGACTTTTGCTTTGACCTCAGTTCTGACCCGATTCTTATAGGTTTAGACATGCCTTAAAGTTCCATTAGGACCTAGTTACATGTTAGTATAATCCTCTGCGTTTATACTAACCGAATCCGTAACTATCCGACGTTTCCGTTAAATGCCTAATAATGACCATAATGCCCTTATGACCGTAGAACGAGATTTTAGAAAATGTAAAAGTGCAAAAGTCTTTAATACTGATTATTGATCATGTCTACAAAATTTCACGTCAATCGGAAGTCTAGATTAGGAGTTATGCTTAATGGCGTATTTATAAACAAGTTTATTAATTAAACAACGCCATTAGCGTAAAGCCTATCTAAACTCAGTTTTGACACCAAATCTTTTAACCACTGATGTTAAATAATATTTTAGGATTTTTAAAGATTTTTAATTATTTTTAGACGTATCATAAGCTTGGATTAGCGCCTTAATTCGGTTAATACCGAATTTACCCTTTTCGGCCATAAAACGAGTTTTACAAATCCAAATGGCGCCAATCCAATTGCTACTGATTTTAAATAATAATTATAGTATTTTGAGCCTATTAAACTGACCTGGAAACTCAGAATTCTATTTTAAACCGTACGTCGCTTAAAACGGCGTTATACGCGTATTATACGCGTAGTTTATGTTTAAAAACGTTTTGACACATAAGACTTAACATCAAATGTGATAACCTGTTTAAATAAACCATTTTACTGATGTAACCAGACCCGGTTCACAGAAAACTAATTAAATCCTTTTATAATCTTTAAAATGACCAAAATACCCCTACGGGGCTTATTAAGAGATTAAACTCGTTAGGGGCGTCATGGGTGATATCCTACTGATATCACAACTTATTTAAGGCATGTTAACTTAGGAAACCTGTTTAGGACTCTTGCGGATACCCGTTACGCTTCATGCGCGTTCGGTTCGGTTTATGTAACTAGTTTACATAAATTAGCCGAAACGGGTCAAACCTTATCGGTTTTGTCTCAAAATCCAGAATGTGTATCATATACCCATATTAAGCAAGTCTTCAAACTTGTCGGGTCTAAATCACATTCTATCCGGTCTTCGCTTAATCGTGCGTACGAACCGTATCTTTAAAACTAATCGGTCTAAGCGTAAGCTTAACTAAAGACCCGTTAGGATTCTAATAGGTTATTATAAACCTTCGTTCCAGAATAGGAGAACCAGTAAAAGATACTTGCACTTGCTGATTTTGAACTATACTTGCTCAGGTAAATACTTTTAACTTATTTCCCTATACGGGCTTGGGTACGGTATATAAAATACCGCTTGGTCGGGCGTTGAATATTTAATCTTATTATGGTTAAATGATTGAGATGTCTCCGTTTAATTTGTTTTGTTGCTTAAAGCCTTTGGGGGGTTAATGACCGTGTCCCGGATATCCCTGGCATCATTTTACGAAATGGCCACGACCTTAGCACTCAGGTGTAGGCGTACACCTGTCAGTGTCTCATAACTAAAGTGGTGTGTTAATTGATCTTTAACCCGGCTTGATCCGGGCTACTGAACGCATAAGAAACATGTAAATCCTGTACAAGTTTATATATTTAAATAAGTATCCCAAGTTATAAAATATTATTTGTGCCTTGTGCCTTAAATGATTTTTCTTAAACTCTTTTCAAAAATGAGTCGGTTGATTGTATTTACCAGTGTAAACTGACGTATTTTTCTTAAAAAGGTTAAGTGCAGGTACTACGCGAAATAGGCTGGCCTGTCTCCTAGCATCCACATTAAGTCTCGCCAGCTTGGATGTTATAAACTGTTGAACATTTGTTTTCCTTTTATTGGATCTACCTGTGGATTTATATTCGACTATTTGTGATACTTAATATTACAATATCGTTTGGTTGAATTAAATCTATACTTTGCTTCCGCTGTGCATTTAAATATTGTGTTGTTTGACTATTATGTTGCCAACCACGTCACGATACTCCCCTACCGGGCCCACCGGTGACACGTGGAAATTCGGGGTGTGACAGGTTGGTATCAGAGCCAACATTGAGTGAATTAAACACTAGTCTTTTGTGTTTAATCTCAATGACACAATTGCACATTCCTAAATCTTCGAGTCTAGACAAAGAACTTAGGAATAATCCGAAAATGTTTTATTTTTAAATTTTTTTTTTAAATTTTGTCCTTTACTACTTTTCCTTGTTGTTACTTCAATTGTATTAACAGGTTAAGCAATGCCGCCAAGATTCAGAGGGCTAGGAAGAGGGCGAGTTAGCGCGCCTAACGATCATGAGGCAGGTCCTTCGCACCGACGAACTTCTTCGTCTACAAGGAGTCACAATCATGACGAACCTTGGAGGGTTTACGAGGAGCTTGCCAGGCGATCCACATCACATGTTTCAACGCCTTCATATCAGCACTCCTATGGGCCTCATTCAGAGAATGAGCCCCACGACCAGCAACAGCAATCTCCGGCGCACAATTCTTTTGGCGATCCTACTCCAGTATTTCAGGGTCAGTTTAACCCAGCAGAGTATCTACCAGAGCATGTGGGCTTTAACCCACTAGGGCCGGAGGATCACTTTTCTGGTGATCAAGATATGGACGAGGACACAGATCCCGTCGAGGCTTCAACTGGATCCAGGAACCATCCTTTTTCGATCTCTGATGGTTCATCTTACCACGGACCACCCTACGAGGGTCCGGATAGTCACATGGCGAGGTTCGAACGATGTGAGTGGTACTATACACCATCTGAACACTCATCGCCTCACCAGCAGACGCCACAGCAGCAGCAGCAGCAGCAAGATCCCTCTGAGGATCCCCATTTCGAGGCAGTCACGCCACCGCCTCCACCGCCGCCAGTTTATGTAGGGCCTCCAGAACCGCCGAGACGTAGGAGGACTGGCCCGCGGATGTCAGTACGACTAGTAGGAGTTCATATCGCCACTCCTCAACATTCTAGCAGTAGCCATTACCCGCCTACTTATGAAGTCCCACAGATGGGAGGACCTTCTGTTCCAGTTTCGGAGGTGGATTCGGTACCTATTGCACCGCCACCAACAGGTTTTGGCGAGCCTATCCCTGCATATACTGCTCCGACAACTTACAACCCATATGGACCACCAGCATACCATGGCTATAACTATGCTGATGATCCTTACCACGTGGCAGCGAACTACTATGCCCAAAACCCTGAAGGACCATATGGAACCCCTTGAAAAAACCGTAGGGTTAAATAAAAAGGAATGGGCAGATAAATTAGATGATGCTTTATGGGTTTTTCGAACTGCTTATAAAACAACAATAGGCACAACCCCATATAAGCTAGTCTATGGAAAAAGTTGTCACTTGCCAGTAGAAATTGCACACAAAGCCTACTGGGCAATCAAAAATGTAAACTTAGATTTAGAATTTGCTGGTAAAAATCGATTTTGTCAATTAAATGAATTAGACGAACTTAGGAATTATGCATACTCAAACTCCGAAATTTTATAAGGAAAGAATGAAAAACTTGCATGACAAACATATTAAACCTAATGAATTTCGGGTAGGAGATCTAGTTCTTTTGTTTAATTCACGACTTCGATTGTTTCCTGGTAAATTAAAGTCTAGGTGGTCAGGACCTTTTTCCGTCACCCATATTTTCCCACACGGTGCAGTAGAAATTAAATCTCGAAATGGGCCTCCATTCAAAGTCAATGGCCAACGGCTGAAACTTTATCAAGGATTCATTGAGGATGAAGAGGAAGAGATTTCGTTTCAAACGGTGGAAGAATGAAACCAACATCATACCTGGTAAGTTACGAACGATTGAGACGACAAATAAAGCGGTAAGTTTTCTAACCAAAGCTTATGGGAAACAAGGGCACTCACACGAGCACTGAAAAAAAATATTTTTAAACTTTTCTCGGCACGAGGCCGTGTCCGCGCTGCAGTCGGGATATATCCCCTTTCTCAAAACAGTTACTTCATTCCACACGCCCCGTTTCCCCGAAAAAGCTCTGGTTCCAGGCGATTTTTCACAGGTTTTCGACGTCTCCTATCACTCTAACAACATCAAGGTATGATTCTATCACTTTTAGTAGTTAGATTAGTTACTTGCATGTAGTTAAAACACCAAAAATTTGGGGAAAAATCTAGGGTTCTTGAAGTTCATCCGGATCGAACCTCAAATTTTTGTTTAGATATGTTTGCATTTAGTTAGATTAGTGTTATGGGAAGTAAATACACTTATATTGTTCATAGATTCACCCGATTTCTCACAAAAACCCCAAACCCTTGTTCTCCAACCGAAAAAGATAAAATTGATAGGGTAAGCGGGTCATTTTGGGAAAAACTACACTTAGGGTTTCATTTTCGGGGGAAAACGCACCTATTGGACCAAAAATTTTCAAGTTTTCGAAACCGGGTCAAAAATGGAATTTTTGAGTAACAGACACCTGGACACGGGGCCGTGTCCGCTGAACACGGGGTCGTGTCCATCCCACTGTTTGCAGTTTTGTCCGAAAATACTTCTGTTTCGTGCTAACTTTTGGTGTATTCTTTCAGATGGCTAGGAAGTTCACAAGATTCAACGCCAATGAATACAAGATACTTCAAACAAGGCCAGAGGAATACCCGAGGCAAGCATGCACGGAATTGTTAACTGTGGTGGATCAAATCGACCGTTTCAACAACATTGTCACGGGACCACTCAGAGTCGCTCTAACAACTCGACTCTGTTCCGTCCACGAATGCACTTTGGAATTCTATAGCACCTTCACATTCAACTCGAGGTGCGACCCATTCGACAATGACGGGGTATCATTCCGATGTGGCGGAACGAGGTATTCGATCTCTATGGCACAATTTGGGTCGATTGTCGAGTTGTATGCGGAAGAGGATGCGGGAAACGAAGAAAATACTGGAGGAATGAGAGAGATAGGTGAAAACGAATGCCAAGCCATTTGGGCTCAGATTGGTGAAGGGTACTACAATCCGAGCAGCACTAAGAGTACAAAGCTGAGGGATCCGCTCTACAGATACATCCATAGGCTCCTCGGCTACTCTCTTAGCCAAAGGCATGATAGTAGCGGCGTCGTTGGGTTAAGAGATTTGGTTGTCCTCCACTGCATCCACAACCGCAGGCCGCTCGATGTTCCGTTCCTCATGCTCCGAAACATGCATCATAACCGCCTTGCTAGTGCACCGACTCCTATCTTCTTTGGGGGATGGGTGTACCGTCTCTTTAGGCACTTCGCCCACATACGTAGGTCATTTGAGAGGAGCCCATGGTCGGGTATGGTGGATATACACATATGCCGCTCAATGAACCTGATTTATGAGGCGGAAGACGGGACGGTAAGCTTTCAAAGGATGCAAGGTCATGCATGGAACCCGCAAGAAGCACTTGTCCTCCAAGCTCCGCAACATCATCAGTACCAATACCAACCCTAAGGTGATCCGGGCCAATCCTCCTCAGGAGGCGGTTTTCCTAATTTCCAAAGTTTGCATGATTTGTTGCAGGAAAACCTTATGTGCACCAGGAACACTTACAACATGGCGAGCAACACGTACCACCGGGTCGGAGCTATCGAAAGAAACATATCTGATATCCAAGATGATATTGGATATGTACGAGACCACATTGCACGCCATGGAGGGGATGATGATGATGATGACGATGACGATGCCATGGAATAGGCGGGAGGAGCGGAGGAAGAGGAGGTTGTTTGATGGTTCCCCAGGTTAACCCTTTTCCACTCTTGAACAATTGATGGCCTGCGTGCCAAGTGTTGAACAATTTACTTTCCTTAACTTCTTTTATTTTATGCATTTTTCTTTTAACTTTGACATGGATGTTGAATATTGGTAAACGTAGGATGTTTGCTATGGTATGGTGTGGTGTTTATTGATTAAGCAGGTACATACAAGGCTTAGAGTGCTAAACATTAGTACTACTAAAGCCGGGACAGGAAAACCGACGAAAGAAACCTGTTTTTCAACTTTGCAGACTGTCCACACGGGGCCGTGTCCAGCCGACACGCCCCGGTGCCCATTCCCCTGAACCTGCTGTTTGTTTTGATTCTGCAGACCTTGACAGACACGGGGTCGTGTTCAACTAACATGCCCCCGTGTTCACCTTCTGTAAGTTTTCGTTACTGGCACCTGAGCACGTGGTCGTGTCCACTCAACACGGGGTCGTGCCCAGGTAACCAGTAACACAAAAATTTTGCTTTTTACACCTTTTACACATTCAATCAACCTAAAAACTTATTTTTGGGACACATTGAGGACAATGTGTAATTTAAGTGTGGGGGGGATGCTAAAACCTTGAATCTTGCAAGTCCTAAATACAAGCCTTACACAAAACTCTATTGGAACCGCTAATCACCCCAATTTTTTTTCAAAAATTTTCATTTTTTTTACTTGTCTAGGTTTAACTCGGGAAATTCAAGTTCTCAAAAAGGTTATATTTTTACGAATTTACAACCGATAGCGTCGTGATAAAAAGAACCAACATAAGAAAATTATGAAAAGGCATGACAAGCTTAATTAAAATTTAATTATATATACTTGATCACATAAAAACCCATTCCCACAAAAGTGAGTTTTGAGCCTTTATTAAGCAAACACTTACATATCATTTGACTAAATGCTCATTTTCGTTTCTTGTGTGAATAGCCGCTTGGTTCTTACGACTCTAGAACTTGCCATGACGATACATTCCCGGTCCTTACCAACTTAAACCCGAGTAAGTAAATGATGGAGGCATTAGGACTTACCCTTTTTATTTCTACACCACTATTTTCTTTTTTTTTACCACCTACCCAAAATCCCCCTAGTTAGCCCCTTTGAGCCTAAACCTTTTCATTTCATAACCCAAAACAAACACCCTTTTTACCCACCAAAACCTTTTTATTTTTAGCCCTTTGTTTTAGTAACAAGTTCGGTTTTTCGTATGACTTTTCAAAAAAAAAAAGTATTGATGATGAAGCAAAAGAAAATAAACAAACAAGTTCATCAAAAATAACTTTGTTTGAATAATAGCTTCATCAAAATAAAAGTTACAAAAAAAAAAATAGAAAGTCTTACGAAAACCGACGCTTGTTACGCTTTTCGTTTTTTTTACTAACCACTAACCACCAACCCAACCACCTACCTTTAACCCAAGCCTAACCCTTCACCCACAAAGTCCTCTTGATATTTGCAAAGGTATATAAGTTAAAAAGGAGGAGGATTGATTGCTTGGCAAGCCTATAGTAGGAGTAAGTTCCATGCCGCTCTCGAGTGATCCACAAAAATACATTTTCGGCCGAGTGTTGAGTGATCCCCGTGAGGTATGTGAACTTGTATATAAATAGAATTTTACAAAGGTATGTTATGCCCTAATAAGTAATTTATCTTATGAAAAGTTTTAAATAAATCATGACAAATAGGATTGTAAATAAATAAAAATAAAACTAAATAAAGAATCTTGGAAATCCCGACACTCTATGACAAGCCCAAAACCTTCTTTTCTACCCATTCCATTTGGGAGTGTAATAGCCACATATTAAAGAGTTTTGTTTGAGGACAAGCAAAGATTCAAGTGTGGGGGTATTTGATGTGTTCAAAATGCAACATATAAATTTCATCAATTGTGGCATAAAACTAACCCTTTTTTAGTACTAATGTTGGAAAAAGTGTGCTTTTGTCTTCCTTTTGTATTTTCAGGATTAAATGAGCTCAAATTAACAAAAGAAGCAAAAAGACATCAAAATCTAACATAAATACAAGAAAAGGAACAAGACGTGACATGCCCAACCCCATGACAGCATCTTCCCAGGCAAAACAAGACATCAGAAGACTGAACACGCCCCGTGCTCAGCCAGCACGGGGGCGTGCCCAAGTGTCAGCAGAAAAGACAAAGTTGTAGAAGCTTCTATTGCCCACCACGGGGCCGTGCTCAGCGGACACGGGGCCGTGGTCAACTATAAGATTCGAACAATCCAGACAAATCTTCATAGTACAAAGATTCTTCTGTACACGGGGTCGTGCTCAGCGGACACGGGGGCGTGGTCAACTAATAAGACAAAGCTGCATTAAATGAAGAAAGAGAGGATGTGGACACGGGGCCGTGCCCGAGCTTCTGTTCAGCCTATAAATAGGAGTGCTTGGCTCAAGCTCAAACCATCCCTTGGCACACCACCTCTCTCACACTTCACCCACCACCCACCACCACCATAACACCATCATCCACCACCATCATCCATTGTCCATCATAGAGTGTGTGAGTCGTCTCGGGATCCAAGATTGATCGTAAGAGTTCTTGACAATCAAGGCCATGGTTGCCTAAGTATCTTACATCACTTGGTGAAGACAAAGTGTCTAGTGTAATACTTTTTATTTCTAATCTTTTCGCACTTTTTACTTGGTTTTGTATTAATGACATTAATAACTAGTTGCTTATGTTGAAGGTGATCTTTCCTTATCGTTTGTCCGTGGTGTCTTGGCATTATTTTACTGTCTATATAAAATAAAAGATTTTCACCATTCATATCTCCACGGTCTATATGGAGGTATGTTGGCTACCTGGTCGGGGGTTAAGGGAACGGTTTGGTAAAGGTCTTGCCATTGTTCAGCGTTTAGAGGTCCTGCAATGGACCTGGGTCAAATTTAGTAGGACATCCTTCAATACTTAACGGTATTGGATGGCGGGGGTCCAAACTCTTTGATCCCCTCATAAGTTAACTACTATTAATACTATAACCCGGCTATTTAGGACTGTATCCCTGCTGACTCAGACTACTTAGTCGAGGGTAACGTCACCTCCAAAAGAGGGGCCTACCATAATTTGCATTAATAACTTAATTAATTATCTTCCAATAATCCACCCTTTTAGGATTGTATCCTTGCTGACTCAAACTACTGGGGTGAGGGTAACGTCACCTTCAAAAGAGGGGCCTACTACAATAACTAAGATAATCTCTTAAAATAATGCAAAAGTGCGGAAATAATCAAAGGTTACACTAGATACGAGTCGGAACCAAGTGATTCATCTTGTCTATCTGTTTTTCTTTTTATTTTTATTTTTATTTTCAGCATTTTTAGTTAGTTTTTATTTTTCTTAGTTTAAAACATTTTTCTAAACTTTTTATTTTTTATTAGACGTTGAGGATAAACCGGTACTAAAAGCACTTGTGTCCTTGGACGACCTCGGTATCTTGCCAACACTATACTACGCTCACGATGGGTGCACTTGCCCATATGTGTGTTTAGTGTTAGTAAAATATCGTGTTTTATAAATTTAAAACTTGGCTAAAAATAAGTGTTAAAAGGGCTTAAAATATACACCTAATATATATAACACTTCACACGCATCACTTAGTGTATGAACCTAGAAATGCGATAAAATCGCAGGCTCTAGCTGACTTTGTGACTGATTTCAGTAGTGAAAGTCCAACAATTAGGAGAATCCTCAGGATCCTGGACATTGTACACTAATGGAGCATCCAATGTTAGAGGAGTAGGATTGGGGATACTACTAAAATCGCCACAGGGGGACATATTACCCCAGGCTATTAGGTGTGAATTCCCTGCTACTAATAACGAAGCAGAGTATGAGGCTCTAATTGCAGGATTAGAACTGGCTAAAAATATGAATATCAAGAATTTGCAAGTATATGTTGACTCCTTGTTAATCACTAATCATTTTAATGGATCCTATGCAGTTAAAGGTGAGAAGTTAATCGAATACCTCGATATTCTCAAAAAATTAGTAGGATATTTCGATGTTTTTACACTTGAACAGGTACCAAGGGAAGATAATGCTGAAGCAGATGCCTTAGCAAATCTGGGATCATCGGTCAGGATACCAGAAGGTAGGGATGGGCTTTTTTTCCCAAATACCCGTACCGTACCCGTACCGATTTTAGGTATTTGGTACATGTATCAGTACCCAGTTTTATTGATTTTGGTATTCGGTACTTTTGGTATTGGTACGGGTACGGGTAAAAACGGGTACTGGTACCGAATTCTATGTATACCTTTAAAAGTTTTTTTGTATTATGTTTTATTTCATATTATGGTATTTATAGTGTACTTATATTGATTTTACCTATATGGTACCCGTATCGTATTGGTACTCGTACCAATTTTACCTATTTGGTACTCGTACTATATTGGTACTCATGTCAATTTTACCTATTTAGTACTTGTACAAGTGCTCAAAAAGTAAATAAAAACAAAATGGTAGCAAGCAGGTACTGTACCGAAAATACCCGTACCAGTACCCGTAACGTACCTATATATTTGGTATGGTATTTGGTACCTAGTTTTGTTCAAATTCAGTACCGGTATTTTCGGTACTGGTACGGGTACTGTACCAATCCCATCCCTACCAGAAGGGACCCAAATACCAATATTGCATATCTTGTATCCTGCAACAAATCCTCAGGATAAAGAAGTAGTAAGTATTCAGGATCCTGGAGCTGAGTATCCTGAGGAGGATCTTAAATCCTGGACGGTTCCAATCATAAGATATCTCAAGGAAGGACACATCCCCATAGAAGAAAATCCTAAGGCATTTAGGATAAAGGTATCACGATTCACCATTATAAATAATGTTTTGTATAAGAAATCTCTTGCAGGACCATATCTAAGGTGCTTGGAAGATCCCGAAACTAAAGAAGTGCTTCAGGATATACATGAAGGGGATTGCGGTAACCATACTGGGGGCAGGTCGTTATTCTCAAAAGTATTGAGAACAGGATACGATTGGCCGACGATGAGGAAAGATGCTACAGAATATGCTCGAAGGTGTGATGCATGTCAAAGGCACAGTAACATACTACATCAACCAGCTGAACCACTATATCCTATAGTTTTCCCTTGGCCATTCATGAAATGGGGGATGGACATAGTAGGGAAATTACCAAAAGCTCCAGGAGGAAAAGTCTTTATGCTGGCAATGACTGATTACTTCTCTAAGTGGGTTGAAGCTGAAGCATTTGTTCAAGTCAGAGACCAAGAAGTACTGTCCTTCATAAAGAGGAATATCCTAACCAGGTTTGGAGTACCAGCTGAAATCATTTGTGACAATGGATCCCAGTTTATAAGCAAGAGGACTACTGACTTTTGCAAAAGTTGGGGAATCAGAATGATCACATCTACCCCGGTACATCCTCAAGCAAATGGACAAGCTGAATCCTCAAACAAGATAATTGTCAACAACTTGAAGAAGAGACTAGGAGTCAAGAAAGGAAGATGGGCAGAAGAACTACCATTTGTTTTGTGGGCTGATAGAACAACGGTAAAAAATGCAACGGGCCAAACCCAATTTTCCCTAGTATTTGGAGCAGAAGTAGTGATCCCAACAGAAATGGTGATACCTACGGCAAGATCTATCCTCCGGGATTCTGAGCAGAATCCTGAAGCTTTGTGCCAAGATTTGGACACTGTAGACGAAACGAGAGATGCAGCAAGGCTAAGGATGGCAGCATATCAACAAAGGATATCCAGAGCATATAACAAGAATATAAGGACTAGGAGGTTCCAAGTTGGAGATTGGGTGTTAAGAAAGGCTTTTCAAAATACCACTAATCCTGCCGATGGAAAGCTGGCTCCAAAATGGGAAGGACCATATGAGGTTGAATCAGAATCAGGAAAAGGAGCATACTGACTCAGGAGTATGGAGGGGGATATGCTACCAAGATCCTGGAATGCTATACACTTAAAGCTCTATTTCAAGTAAGAATAGAATTTAATTTCTATCTCAGAATGGTATGTATTCTACCTCTTTTAAATATGTTTGAATTTGTTTGTTATCTTGAACCCAATACTGACTTAAGCATCGGAGGGGTGTTAGCCAAGCTAACACCCACCTTAGTTTAAGATTGTTTTGCAGAATATGTTTCAGGATATAGCTCCAAGATATACGCTCAGGATATCTCGAAGGATTAGAGGACTGGCCCCCTCTCTCACGTATAAGGGATTCTAATCCCTTCAAAGGTTTAAAGGTATTCACCTTTCTTACGAATTGGGTTTAAACACCCCGCCTGGAGCGCAAGTTATCTAGGGATAGTTCAAGGTAGCGGGACCAGTTCATGTAAAAGTGGCTGACAATTTCGTTACTATTGGCTATATCCTGGATCCTAAAGGTATATGAGGATTGATCACCCTCTCTCACGAAAGGGTATTTTCATACTCTCTAAGGTTTAAAGGTTTTCACCTTTCTAAGTCTTGGAGTTTGTACACTCTCGCCTGTAGCACATGAAAATAAGGGTTTATCCCCAGGGTATTAAGGGTTTATCCCCAGGATATTAAGGGTTTAACCCTAGGATATTAAGTTTTCAAACATGTTGAACACAGGGGACATGTATCATACAATTTAAAGGATGGATTCGAACTTATAAGTATGCACTGGGGACATTTCTATAATTGAAGATTGGAATTAACTCTTTAGGAATCTCTGGTATGATTTCTCCTTTTTGTTTGGATAACTTGAGTTTTACAGATTATGTGTCAGTATCCTGAGCAGGATATTTCTCAGGATACTTTTACAATGTGTTCCCAAGAATGTTCGAACAAAACTGTTTTCATAAATAAAATTCATGCAGTAAAGGTGTAACAATAGAAATAAAGCCAAAAGAAGGTTATATTATTAACATACCAAAAGTTGTGCTCTTGGCTTCACCTCAAACCAAGGTCCATCCACCAAGAGCGCGGTTAGTTCCTTACCATATTTACTTAACAGTTGAAGGTTTTGTCTCAAACCAAGACCCATCCACCTCCAAATGTTATATTGTTCAAAAGCAAAGCGTACTAACGGTGATGACCAAGGGCTTCGTCCTGAAACTCAGGATCCTTCCACCTTTGGCCATCATATTGTTCAAATGCAGGAAAGTTAAAATGCAGGAAAAGTAATTTGTCTTAGGGTTACAAACCAACGATCAAATTTAAAAAAAATGGGCTCCGGCCTAGGCATCAACATCCATCATCGCCCATCTGAATGCCCTCACGCAGCGGCATCTTCTCTAGCCTTCTCCGTCTTCTCAGCCTCAGCATCCTGAGCAGCATCCTCGCCAGCATCCGTCCCAGCATCCTTCTTATCTCTAGCCTTGTCCACCACCTCCGCTGACTTAGAGGATTCACCAGCTTCAGCAGGATATGGTACAGCCTTACCTCCAAGCTCCTTCAGCTTTGCCACCCAGGATTCAACCGGCCAGGATGGGCACTCAAGGCCTGTCTCCTTGGCCTCGTAAGCCATCTTAATACGAGCTTGTAGCAGAGAGACGATGTCAGAGGCTTTGATTCCTTGCCGGAAAGAGACCATGGTCTGTTCATGCTCCATTTGAATGGTGGCCAGTTTGATCTCAGCATCCTGGGTGACCTTCTTCAGCTTGTCCTCATAATGCTGGGTTTTCACCTCAGCAATGGCTTCTTGGTCAGCGACAGTGGTCTCGAGCTGTTTGATCCTGGCTTCTTGGAACACGTTCATGCTGCAAGCATCGGTGTAAAGGTGGAGCAGATGCTGGAGGCCCTGCACGTCAAAATTCAGGTATAAGTCAAAATATATTAACCAGGATATCCTATCAGGATATGTATGCAGGATGTAGCACAAGGATAATACCTTGTTGAGGAAGGATGTCATCGGCTCCAAGGAATCAGAGAAGCTGAGTTCTTCGTAGGAGAACCCTTCCGAGCCTGGGGCACTAACTTCGGAACCTTTCCTCTTTTTTGCGGTGGAAGCACGAGTCCTTGGGTTTGCCTTAGGGGCCGGGGGCGGCTTGGAGCTAGTAGCAGCAGGAGCCTCTTTCTTGACGATAACTGGAGTGGGGTAACTGTCAAGTTCGTCAAGATCAAGGAGGATTGGAACTTTGCTGGAGTCTACATATAGGGAGTAAATTTTTTTTTAAATATGTCAAACAAAAACATGTATGCAGGATATCGTGCAGGATCCTTACCAGACATGTTTGCACTGGAAAGAGGGCTTGGAGATGGTGGAGACGGGTTAAAACTTCTTTCAGCCTCTGGGAGGAGTCTGATAGCGTCAATTCTCTTCTGTGAATCAGCTAGGGGAGGTGCAAGCTTCCTAAAATCAGCTGTGTACAAGATAATAAAAGAAAAATGGTTAGCTCAAAGATATAAAGCAGGATACAAGACAGGATCATCCTTAACCCTAAATCCTACCCTTTCTCAACCATTTCACCGGATATTCCGTTCCACCAGGGATGGAGTCTCTTTTTATAAAGAAGAACTTGGATTGCCATTTCACCTCGTTCCTGGTGGCACGAAGTATCAATGGATCGCCGGAGGTAGAATAGAACAAAAATCTACAGGAACTGTTATGGGTGAAATTTTGAGCCCATATCCTGAGAAATATATTGGGTTATATCTTGGTTATATGATATCTGTTCACATCCGGGATGCTGATTCAGGATATTGGTAACATCCTGAATGGTATCCTCAGGATCACTAACGGATTATGTGCAGGTACGCGGGTTAGAAGCTAGCAACGTTCACAAGGACTCATTCCGCGGAAGACTCGGTCCAAGTCGTTCAAATAAAGACGTTGAAGCCGCAATACTCGGTCTACAACGTTAAGAATGGAATATTCGGAGCATCCCATATTTATAGGAATTTTCGTTTGTAATTTGTTACTATAAATAGGTAGGTATATCAGATCGAATAGGACATCACATCAACACTCACTACACTCTTTGCACTGGTTCTCTAGCAATTTTCACTTTCGCACAAAAGCGATGTAACACTTAGCGATCTGGTCAATATCCTGCACTGTATCATGACGTTTAAAGCAATAAAAAGAACAAGGCAGCTGCGATTATCAGCTCCCGAGGTTTTATGCCGGCGATCTAGATTGATCAAGGGCTTTCCTCGTATATTTCATGTCACCCCCTTTACTTTTTGCTCATTGTTTGATCGTAGATACAACTCAGTATCCTGAGCCGTATCCTGAATACTGTTTTTCCAAACAACTTAACCAGCATATTTTCAACACACTTTTTAGCACACTACCTCACTTAACTAATTTGATCACTTAATTGCTTCGGTAATTTTTGATCAAAACAATTTGGCGCCCACCGTGGGGCAAGTGGTTCTCTCTTTACTAAAAATCTTTGTGAAATCGTTAATCGGTTTTCTGTTTTCAAAACTTTTTGCCACATTGTTTACAATGGCCTCAAGATCAAACATGAGCTCCTCCACTGTGTCTGCTACAACTTCTGCTATTACTGGTCCGGTGCTTCCACCACCTCCTCCAAGGATGCAATCTTCTTCACAACCTCAGGATATTATCCCTACTCGGAGTATTCAGGGATCTGCTCCCATTTTAGCTTCTAATGATGAAATTCTAACCTTATTTGGAAGTGTGCAGGAATAAATGAGGCAGCAACAGGAAACAAACCAAATGCTGTTGAGGGAAATACAACTCCTGAAGTCTGGCTCGAGCAGATCTGCTGAGGATATTGTCACTCCATTACAACCCAGAACTTTGAACTTCAGTTCGGCTGTGTACACTGAGGATAATAGGGGGAATATTGTGCCCAGCCTTCTTCAGAATCATACTCCTGAAATACCCTCCTCGGTCAGGATGTCAACCATGAGGAGCTCAGGAAATGCATTAGGATATGGGCAGAATCCTCATACGGGTAACGTGTCAAATAATAATAATACTCATGCTGCTAACAATAGTGGATCTTTGCAGGATACAGGTGTAACATCATGATGCGTGTGAAGTGTTATATATATTAGGTGTATATTTTAAGCCCCTTTAACACTTATTTTTAGCCAAGTTTTAAATTTATAAAACACGATATTTTACTAACACTAAACACACATATGGGCAAGTGCACCCATCGTGAGCGTAGTATAGTGTTGGCAAGATACCGAGGTCGTCCAAGGACACAAGAGCTTTTAGTACCGGTTTATCCTCAACGTCTAATCAAAAATAAAAAGGTTAGAAAAATGTTTTAAACTAAGAAAAATAAAAACTAACTAAAATGCTGAAAATAAAAATAAAAGAAAAACAGATAGACAAGATGAATCACTTGGTTCCGACTCGTATCTAGTGTAACCTTTGATTATTTCCGCACTTTTGCACATATTTAAGAGATTATCTTAGTTATTGTAGTAGGCCCCTCTTTTGAAGGTGACGTTACCCTCACCCCAGTAGTTTGAGTCAGCAAGGATACAATCCTAAAATGGTGGATTATTGGAAGATAATTAATTAAGTTATTAATGCAAATTATGGTAGGCCCCTCTTTTGGAGGTGACGTTACCCTCGACTAAGTAGTCTGAGTCAGCAGGGATACAGTCCTAAATAGCCGGGTTATAGTATTAATAATAGTTAACTTATGAGGGGATCAAAGAGTTTGGACCCCCGCCATCCAATACCGTTAAGTATTGAAGGAGGTCCTACTAAATTTGACCCAGGTCCATTGCAGGACCTCTAAACACTGAACAATGGCAAGACCTTTACCAAACCGTTCCCTTAACCCCCGACCAGGTAGCCAACATACCTCCATATAGACCGTGGAGATATGAATGGTGAAAATCTTTTATTTTATATAGACAGTAAAATAATGCCAAGACACCACGGACAAACGATAAGGAAAGATCACCTTCAACATAAGCAACTAGTTATTAAAGTCATTAATACAAAACCAAGTAAAAAGTGCAAAAGATTAGAAATAAAAAGTATTAAACTAGACACTTTGTCTTCACCAAGTGATGTAAGAGACTTATGCAAACATGGCCTTGATTGTCAAGAACTCTTACGATCAATCTTGGATCCTGAGACGACTCACACACTCTACGATGGACAATGGATGATGGTGGTGGATGATGGTGTTATGGTGGTGGTGGGTGGTGGGTGAAGTGTGAGAGAGGTGGTGTGCCAAGGGATGGTTTGAGCTCAAGCCAAGCACTTCTATTTATAGGCTGAACATAAGCTCGGGCACGGCCCCGTGTCCACATCCTTCTCTTTTTTCATTTAATGCAGTTTTGTCTTTTTAGTTGACCACGCCCCCGTGTCCGCTGAGCACGACCTCGTGGTGCAGAAGAATCTTTGTACTATGCAGATTTGCTAGATTGTGCGAATCTTATAGTTGACCACGGCCCCGTGTCCGCTGAGCACGGCCCCGTGGTGGGCAATAGAAGCTTCTACCACTTTGTCTTTTCTGCTGACACTTGGGCACGCCCCCGTGCTGGCTAAGCACGGGGCGTGTTCAGGCTTCTGATCTCTTGTTTTGCTTGGGAAGATGTTGTCGTGGGGTCGGGCATGTCACGTCTTGTTCCTTTTCTTGTATTTATGTTTGATTTTGATGTCTTTTTGCTTCTTTTGTTAATTTGAGCTCATTTAATCCTGAAAATACAAAAGGAAGACAAAAGCACACTTTTTCCAACATTAGTACTAAAAAGGGGTTAGTTTTATGCCTCATTTGATGAAATTTATATGTTGCATTTTGAACACATCAAATACCCCCACACTTGAATATTTGCTTGTCCTCAAGCAAAACTCTTTAATATGTGGCTATTACACTCCCAAATTGAATGGGTAGAAAAGAAGGTTTTTGGGCTTGTCGTAGAGTGTCGGGATTTCCAAGATTCTTTATTTAGTTTTATTTTTATTTATTTACAATCCTATTCGTCATGATTTATTTAAAACTTTTCATAAGATAAATTACTTATTAGGGTATAACATGCCACTTTAAAATTCTATTTATATACAAGTTCACATACCTCACGGGGATCACTCAACACTCGGCCGAAAATGTATTTTTGTGGATCACTCGAGAGCGGCATGGAACTTACTCCTACCATAGGCTTTCCAAGCAATCATTCCTCCTCCTTTTTAACTTATATACCTTTGTAAACATCAAGAGGACTTTTTGGGTGAAGGGTTAGGCTTGGGTTAGTGAAATGAAAAGGCGAAAAGCGTAACAAGTTTCGGTTTTCGTAAGACTTTCTATTTTTGTAACTTTTATTTTGATGAAGCTATTATTCAAACAAAGTTATTCTTGATGAACTTGTTTGTTTTTTTTGCTTCATCATCAACACAAATATTTTTTTTTTTGAAAAGTCATACGAAAAATCGATCTTGTTACTAAAACAAAGGGTAAAAAATGAAAAAGGTTTTGGTGGGTAAAAAGGGCGTTTGGTTTGGGTTATGAAATGAAAAGGTTTAGGCTCAAATGGGCTAACTAGGGGGATTTTGGGTAGGTGGTAAAAAAAAAAAAGAAAAATAACGGTGTAGAAATAAAAAGGTTAGTCCTAATGACTCCATCATTTACTTACTCGGGTTTAAGTTGGTAAGGACCGGGAATGTATCGTCATGGCAAGTTCTAGAGTCGTAAGAACCAAGCGGCTATTCACACAAGAAACGAAAATGAGCATTTAGTCAAATGATATGTAAGTGTTTGCTCAATAAAGGCTTAAAACTCACTTTTGTGGGAATGGGTTCTTATGTGATCAAGTATATATAATCAAATTTTAACTAAGCTTGTCATGCCTTTTCATAATTTTCTTATGTTGGTTCTTTTTATCACGACGCTATTGGTTTTAAATTTGTAAAAATATAACCTTTTTGAGAACTTGAATTTCCCGAGTTAAACCTAGGCAAGTAAAAAAAATGAAAATTTTTGAAAAAATTTGGGGTGATTAGCGGTTCCAATAGAGTTTTGTCTAAGGCTTGTATTTAGGACTTGTAAGATTCAAGGTTTTAGCATCCCCCCCACACTTAAATTACACATTGTCCTCAATGTGTCCCAAAAATAAGTTTTTAGGTTGATTGAAAGTGTAGAAAGGTGTAAAAAGCAAAATTTTTGTGTTACTGGGCGCTGAACACGGCCCCGTGTTATCCGGGCACGGCCCCGTGTTCAAGTGCCAGTAACAAAATTAAAACAAGAGAAATAGAAGCCTGGACACGGGGGCGTGTTGGGTGAACACGGCCCGTGTCCAGTTACCTGAACTGGGTCTTTTTCTGCAGACTGTGCAGCACGGGGCCGTGTTGAGTGGACACGGCCCGTGCCGAACTTACTGTAAATGAAGAAATTTGTCGGACGGTTCTGTTTTCCTGTATAGTGTGCTGGTTCAAGTTTCCCTTGCATCCTTTGCCATCTCAAGTGTGTTTTATTCCTGAAAATTAAAACTAACTAGAAAACAAGAAAATTAATCTAAACTAAACTAAGGATAGTTCCGCGGAATGCCTCCGTGGTGCGCCACGTTTATAAGGGTCCTTGGCTAGACCCAAAGCCTGGTCACATGTTACCCAAGTGGGATGTATTGCATCCCATGTTACACCGTCGAAGAGCGTCATCCAAGCTTGAGTCTATGACCTTCATGTATTTGACCGGGTCTTCTTCCTCTACTTTCTTTCCACATTCAAACTTCACTTCCTCATCCCCAAACTTTAATGTTAACGTTCCGTCATTCATATCCACCACTGCTTGAGCGGTGGCTAGAAATGGCCTCCAAAGGATGAGAGGGACATCGGTGTCTTCTTCCATGTCTAGGATGACAAAGTCGGTTGGAAAAACGAAATTGTCAACCTTGACCAGCAGATTTTCAGCTACACCTTGTGGAAATTTGACGTACCTGTCGGCTAGTTGTATGCTCATCTTTGTAGGGCTTGTTGTTCCTAGGCCGAGTCGTTTGAACATTGACGTGGGCATGAGGTTAATGCTAGGCCCAAAGTCGGCTAATGCATTACGGACAGGGGACTTCCCAATCGAGCAAGGAATTGTGAAGCTCCCGGGGTCGATTTTCTATTGTGGAAGTTTGTTGAGTACTAAAGCGGAGCATTCTTCGCCTAAGTTAACTAATTGCAATGATTCAATTTTCCTTTTGTGAGTGAGGAAATCCCTCATGAATTTTGCATATTTAGGCATTTGGGTTAGGACCTCAATAAAATGAATATTAACATGCAATTGTTTTAGTAAACTTTCGAACTTTGCGAATTGATCATCGGTCTTTTGACGATTTGACCTACCGGGGTACGGAATTTGAGGAGTCTTGGTGGGCTCTTGATTTGGTGAAGGAGCCTCTTCTGGTTGAGGTGGGTGTGAAGTCGTGCTTTGGCGTTGACTTCCTTCAACTGGTGGTAATGGGGCATCCTCGGGACCCACGGTTCGGTTTCTCAATGTGATGAGGTGTACTTGCGCCTTTGGGTTGGTTTCGGTATTACTTGGTAACGCGCCTTGTGGTCTCTCGGAGAAATTTTGAGCTAGTTGATTTAATTGTTTTTCAACATTTTGAATGCTAGCTTGTTGATTTCTAAAATTCGATTCCAATTGTTGAAATCGATCCGAGTTTTTCTTTTCGGTGTCGGAGATAAGGCGAGATATGGTATCTTCAAGCCTTTCTCTTCCACCTTATTGTTGAGAGAAATTTTGTGGTTGTTGAAAATTAGTTCGTTGGTTTTGTTGGTTACTACTATTGCCGGGATCTCTCCAACCAAGATTTGGGTGGTTACGCCATCCTTGGTTGTAGGTACCCGCTGGAGGACCCGACGGCCTAGGTCTATTATCAATGTAGTTTACCGTTTCTGCTTGTTCATCTAATTCTTTCATACAACTCCAATTTTCATGTGACCCACCACACCCTTCACAAGCCATAACCGAGGCCGTTTTTGTCATTTCTAACTTTTTGATTTTCGAAGAGAGGGCCTCGATTTGGGCTTGTAAAGAAGTGCTTTCATCAACCTTATGGGCGCCCGGGGCAATAGATTTATTACCCCGGGGAGTGTGCCATTGAAAATTGGTTTGAGCAATTTCCTCAATTTGATTATCTATTTCATTTGGGCGACGATTACCTAAAAGTCCCCCGGAGCTTGAATCAAGTGTTTGTCTTGTGTGTGGCAACAACCCATTGTAGAAAGTGGATACTTGTTGCCACACCGCTAGACCGTGATGAGGACACTTTCTTAGAAGCTCCTTGAACCTTTCCCAAGTTTCATATAAGGATTCCCCATCCTCTTGTGAGTATGTATTAATTTCAGTCATTAATTTAGCCGTTTTAGCAGGAGGGAAATACTTATATAGAAACTTTTGGGCTAGTTCATCCCAGGTGTTTACCGAGCCAACTGGGAGGGTGTTAAGCCAAGCCTTAGCTCGGTCTTTTAGTGAAAATGGAAACATCCTAAGGCGAATGGCATCGTTTGATGCTCCATTGATCCGAAAAGTATCACATATTTCCAAGAAATTAGTAATATGTAGATGGGGATCCTCGTCCGCAAGCCCATGGAAGGTTGCGGAGTTTTGGAGCATTTGTATCAAATGCGGCCGAAGTTCGAAGTTGTTGGCTTCGACATTCGATGCATTGATAGCGGCCCCGAGATTGCCTACGGTGGGTCGTAGGTAATCCATGAGGGTACGTTGGTCCGCCATTGGAAGTGGTTCCCCCGAAACTTTCTCTTGATTTTTAGCTTTAAGTCTTTTTCTGAGAAAGCGTTCGGGTTCTTCTAGAGGTTCTTTTATGTCTCTACTAGAACTGGAGCTCATGCACTGCGTAGGAGGTTCAAATGTGGCGCCTGGGTTCCAAGTCCTGCAATAAAAACAGAAAAGAACGTTGGTCAGAATGTTCACCACGGCCCCGTGCTCGGTGAACACGGCCCGTGGTCAGAGATACAGTGATTGTTTTCTGGATCCCAGTTATTGGGAGTTAGACACGGCCCCGTGTTGCACCGACACGGCCCCGTGTTCAGCCCTCTGTAACTCAGAAAATAAAAACTGCCAGTGATGATGCTGGGCACGGCCCGTGTCCGACCAGGCACGACCCGTGCTGAGCTTTGCAGAAACAGAAAAACTAAAAAAAATCCTAAAAAAATTTGAAAAATAAGAAAAACGATTAGGCCGTTGATTCCTAACTTTCTTAAAATCCTTGTGTCCCCGGCAACGGCGCCAAAAACTTGATGCGTGTGAAGTGTTATATATATTAGGTGTATATTTTAAGCCCCTTTAACACTTATTTTTAGCCAAGTTTTAAATTTATAAAACACGATATTTTACTAACACTAAACACACATATGGGCAAGTGCACCCATCGTGAGCGTAGTATAGTGTTGGCAAGATACCGAGGTCGTCCAAGGACACAAGAGCTTTTAGTACCGGTTTATCCTCAACATCTAATCAAAAATAAAAAGTTAGAAAAATGTTTTAAACTAAGAAAAATAAAAACTAACTAAAATGCTGAAAATAAAAATAAAAGAAAAACAGATAGACAAGATGAATCACTTGGTTCCGACTCGTATCTAGTGTAACCTTTGATTATTTCCGCACTTTTGCACATATTTAAGAGATTATATTAGTTATTGTAGTAGGCCCCTCTTTTGAAGGTGATGTTACCCTCACCCTAGTAGTTTGAGTCAGCAAGGATACAATCCTAAAAGGGTGGATTATTGGAAGATAATTAATTAAGTTATTAATGCAAATTATCATAGGCCCCTCTTTTGGAGGTGACGTTACCCTCGACTAAGTAGTCTGAGTCAGCAGGGATACAGTCCTAAATAGCCGGGTTATAGTATTAATAGTAGTTAATTTATGAGGGGATCAAAGAGTTTGGACCCCCGCCATCCAATACCGTTAAGTATTGAAGGAGGTCCTACTAAATTTGACCCAGGTCCATTGCAGGACCTCTAAACGCTGAACAATGGCAAGACCTTTACCAAACCGTTCCCTTAACCCCCGACCAGGTAGCCAACATACCTCCATATAGACCGTGGAGATATGAATGGTGAAAATCTTTTATTTTATATAGACAGTAAAATAATGCCAAGACACCACGGACAAACGATAAGGAAAGATCACCTTCAACATAAGCAACTAGTTATTAAAGTCATTAATACAAAACCAAGTAAAAAGTGCAAAAGATTAGAAATAAAAAGTATTAAACTAGACACTTTGTCTTCACCAAGTGATGTAAGAGACTTAGGCAAACATGGCCTTGATTGTCAAGAACTCTTACGATCAATCTTGGATCCCGAGATGACTCACACACTCTACGATGGACAATGGATGATGGTGGTGGATGATGGTGTTATGGTGGTGGTGGGTGGTGGGTGAAGTGTGAGAGAGGTGGTGTGCCAAAGGATGGTTTGAGCTCAAGCCAAGCACTTCTATTTATAGGCTGAACAGAAGCTCGGGCACGGCCCCGTGTCCACATCCTTCTCTTTCTTCATTTAATGCAGTTTTGTCTTTTTAGTTGACCACGCCCCCGTGTCCGCTGAGCACGACCCCGTGGTGCAGAAGAATCTTTGTACTATGCAGATTTGCTAGATTGTGCGAATCTTATAGTTGACCACGGCCCCGTGTCCGCTGAGCACGGCCCCGTGGTGGGCAATAGAAGCTTCTACCACTTTGTCTTTTCTGCTGACAGTTGGGCACGCCCCCGTGCTGGCTGAGCACGGGGCGTGTTCAGGCTTCTGATCTCTTGTTTTGCTTGGGAAGATGTTGTCGTGGGGTCGGGCATGTCACGTCTTGTTCCTTTTCTTGTATTTTGGTTAGATTTTGATGTCTTTTTGCTTCTTTTGTTAATTTGAGCTCATTTAATCCTGAAAATACAAAAGGAAGACAAAAGCACACTTTTTCCAACATTAGTACTAAAAATGGTTAGTTTTATGCCTCATTTGATGAAATTTATATGTTGCATTTTGAACACATCACATCAGCATTTACTAGGGAGCTTCAGAAGTTGAAGGACATGATATCGAGTGTACCTGGAGTGGTCCAGCCAATCCCGGAAGTGTCCCAAGACAGCCACAGGATATCTCGCTTTGCATATCCTATCTGTGTTGCTGAGATTCCAAAGAGATTTCAAACCCCCAACATGAAGCTTTATGATGGAACTACGGATCCTGAAGAGCATATTGCCCAGTATAGGGAAAGAATGGAGATTAACCCTATCCCTCCGGAGCTCAAGGAAGCATGCTTGTGCAAGGGTTTTGGTTCTACCTTAACAGGATCAGCCTTGAAATGGCTCCTAAATGTTCCTCCTCATTCGATTACATCATTTGCTCACCTAGTGAATTTATTTAATAGTTAGTTTTCTTGTAGAAGAAGCTTTGAAAAACTAACAAGTGACCTCTACAGGATAACACAGGGGCCTCAAAAATCCCTAAGGGATTATGTGAACAAGTTCAGCCGGGAATCCTTAGACATTCCGCATCTTGATGTTGCAACAGCTGTGCAAGCTTTCAAGATGGGGCTGCAAAAAGATTCTCAATTTTACCAAGACCTTGTAATGAACCCATGCAGGAACTTGGATGAAGCTCGAAACAGGGCCCTAAGATATATCCGATTGGAGGATGACAGAAAGATGCAAGAGAGGATGAACTCATCCAACACCTTTGAGTCAACTAACATGAAGTCAGAATCCTCATTTAAGCCATATCGCTCTAAGCCATATGGTAGAAATGAAAACAAGAAAGTGAATGCTATCGAAGACGAGGATCCTGAAGAATATCCTGAATTATCTGAATATTTCTTTTCTGTTAACATTCCTGAATTGATGTATGCCATGCAGGGTTTAGGAGACAAGGCTAGGTGGCCTCGAAAGAATCAACAAAAAGCCGATTGGAAAGATAAGTCAAAATGGTGTGCCTTCCACGAAGATTTCGGACATGTAACTGAGGATTGCATTGCTCTAAGAAAAGAAATAAGCTATCTTCTAAGCAAGGGATATCTGAAAGATCTCTTAGGAAGAAAGAAGAATAAGGGTCCGGATACTGAGAAGGATCCTGAGCGAGCAGCGTCACCTCCCGCGGATGCCAAGATAATCAACTTTATTTCAAGAGGATCCGACATTTGTGGGACTTCGTATTCGGCGGCGAAGAGACACGCAAAAGAAGCTAAGGCCGAAAGGGGAGACAAACCTGTCAGGATGACTACCCTCACAACTGACAAAGTGATCACATTTGATGGTGATGACAGGGATACTGTCCAGGATCCTCATCATGATGCTCTTGTAATAACATTATATGTGGCTAACCATTTTGTACGCAGGATATTGGTTGATAATGGCAGCTCCGTCAACATAATCCAACTAGAGACTCTGAAGAGAATGAATGTATCTCCGATGGATATCACTTCGAAGTCCACCGTGCTTGTTAGGTTCAGTGGAGAGGCTAGGAACACAGTGGGAGAGATAAAGTTACCAGTATATGTTGAAGGAGTCAACTCGATACAACGTTTCTGTGTGATGGATTCTCTATCCTGCTATAACATCATACTGGGAAGACCATGGATTCACGATATGAAGGTTGTGCCATCAACATATCACCAATGCATCAAGATCCCTACCCCTTGGGGAGTTGTCAAGGTTGATAGTGATCAGCAGGATGCGAAAGAATGCTACTCATCCTCGATGAAATCCTCAACCAAGCCTAGTACAGCATAGCAATTAAAGATGCGGGCACAGGATATCGTGGAGGATTCGGAGCAGGATGTGAACAAAATTATCCTGGATCAGGATAATCCTGATATCTCGGTGCTCGTATGAACCAATATCCCTCAGGATATTGAAGAGCAGTTAACTAACTTTTTGAAATGCAGGATGTCAACGTTTGCATGGAAGCATGAGGATATAACAGGTATATCCAAAGACATTATCACTCACAAGCTTGGAATTGACAGATCATTCAAGCCTGTTCAGAAAAAAAGAAGGAAATTTGCTCCTGAGCGGAATACGATTATCCAAGAGGAAGTTGAAAGATTGTTGAAGTCCAGGATGATCAGAGAAGTCAAGTTTCCAAGATGGCTAGCAAACGTAGTCGTGGTACAAAAAAAAATGGGAAATGGAGAGTCTGTGTAGACTACACAGACTTGAACAAGGCTTGTCCTAAAGACCCATTTCCTCTTCCTCACATTGATGCAATGGTGGATGCTACTGCCGGGCATGAAATGTTGACCTTCATGGATGCATCCTCAGGATTTCAGCAGATTCAAATGGAGCCTTCTGACCAAGAGGATACTGCCTTCATGACACCGACAGGTATTTATTGTTATACGGCTATGCCTTTTGGTTTGAAAAATGCAGGTGCAACATACCAGAGATTGGTAAACATGATGTTCAAAGACAAGCTGGGGGACACCATGGAAGTATACATTGACGATATGGTGGTAAAATCAAGGAAAGCTCAGGATTACCTCCAGGATATTAAATGAGCATTTGATATCCTGGATCAATATAACATGAAGCTAAATCCTGCTAAGTGTCATTTCGGAGTGGGGGCAGTAAAATTTCTAGGATATATGGTGACCAAAAGAGGAATAGAGGTGAGCCCGGAACAGATTAAAGCCATCTTGGATATTAAATCACCCTCAAATATGAAGGACGTTCAACGATTAACAGGGCGAGTGGCAGCATTAAACAGATTTATTTCAAGATCCTAAGAGAAATGCAAAGAGTTTTAGGATATCTTGAAGAAGAACAAGAAATTCGAATGGGGTGAGAAGCATGAAGCAGCCCTGCAGGATTTGAAGCAATATCTTTCCACTGCACCTCTACTGATGAAGCCTGAGAATGGTGAACCATTATCCCTATACCTCGCAGTATCAGGGAATGTTGTAAGTGACGTCCTTATAAAGGAACATGAAAGTCAGCAATATCCTGTTTATTATGTTAGTAAAAGTTTGTTAAATGCTGAAACTAGGTATTCTCATTTAGAAAAATTGATACTAGCATTAGTTATGGCATCAACGAAGCTTAGACATTACTTTGAGACACATAGGATTCATGTTAAAACAAATTATCCTGTCAAAAATGTGCTTAGGAAACCAGAGATGTCAGGCAGGATGGCCAAGTGGTCAGTAAAGTTGAGTGCTTATGATTTAGTATATGAACCTAGAAATGCCATAAAGTCTCAGGCTTTAGCTGACTTTGTGGCTGATTTCAGTAGTGACATTCAGGATGAGGTAGACCTAGAAGTCCAACAGTTAGGAGAATCCTCAGGATCCTGGACGTTATATACTGATGGTGCATGTAATGTAAGAGGAGTAGGATTGGGAATACTACTAAAATCGCCACAGGGGGACATATTACCCCAGGCTATTAGGTGTGAATTCCCTGCTACTAATAATGAAGCAGAGTATGAGGCTTTAATTGCAGGATTAGAGTTGGCTAAGAATATGAGTATCAAGAATTTGCAAGTATATGTTGACTCCTTGTTAATTACTAACCATTTTAATGGATCCTATGCAGTTAAGGGTGAGAAATTAATCGAATACCTCGATATTCTCAAAAAATTAGCAGGATATTTCAATGTTTTTACACTTGAACAGGTACCAAGGGAGGATAATGCTGAAGCAGATGCCTTAGCAAATCTGGGATCATCGATCAGGATACCAGAAGGGACCCAAATACCAATATTACATATCTTGTATCCTGCAACGAATCCTCAGGATAAAGAAGTAGCGGGTATTCATGTCACACCCCGATTTCCACGTGTCAACAGTGGGCCCGGTAGGGGAGTATCGTGACGTAGTTGGTAACATCATGGTCAAACAACACAATATATAAATTCACAGCGGAAGCAAAAGATAAATATATTACATTCCGAATATAAAGTAATATCAAAGCATTACAACGGAAGGTAAAGGATCCACAGGCGGATCAATAAAAGAAAAGAAAACTGTTCAACAGACTTCAGGCATCTAAAACTTGCAAGATTCCTTATTAACGCCCTGAGCTTCCAGCAAATTTCGTTTAGTACCTGTCACTTAACCTTTTTGGAAAATACGTCAGTTTACACTGGTAAATACAATTAACCGACTCACTTTGGAAAAAGAGTTTGAAAAGTAATTCGAGTGCAAACGGCACAAAATATCTTGACACATTGATTAAAATGCACAGAGGCATAATTAATCTTTTATAACTTGGGACAATTTTATTAATAAAAATCTTGTATCCGATTTACATGGTTGTCCAACATTTAGGGCCGGTGATTATACAATACAAGCCGGACAAGATTAATCGACACACCACAAATATGATCTCACAAGAAGACACCCTTACGAGTGAGTATACGTTATACATATGCAACAGGAGGTGTTATGTCTACACCTTGTGCTTACGTCGTAGCCATTCACTTTTTAAAATGAGCCAAGGATATCCAGGACACGGTCATTAACCCCCAATGTTATTTGTTATCAATCAATACAGATTAAAACGGGATTATGCAATTTAATCATCTCCGATTAAAAGGTTTCTACACCCAACCAAGCGGTATTTTTATAATACCGTATCCCAAGCCCGTATAAGGGAAAATAAGTTAAAAGTATTTACCTGAGCTAGCAATGCAATTTACACTCAGCCGTATATTCAAATCAGCAAACACAAGTACTTCTACTGGGGCTCTCAATCTGGAACGAAGGTTTTATTAACCTATTAGATTCCTAACGGGTCTTATTTAAGTCGTAACTTAGACCGGTTAGTTTTAAGGAAAGTTTACGGTTCAAACGCATGATCAAGCGAAGACCGGAATAGAATGTGATTTAGACCCGACAAGTTTGAAGACTTGTGTAATATGGGTAAACTAAACACATTCTGGATTTTGAGATGAAAAGGATAAGGTTTGACCCGTTTCGGCTAATTTATGCAAACTAGTTACATAAACCGAACCGAACGCGCCAGAGGCGTAACGGGTAACCATATGGGTCCTAAACAGGTTTCCTAAGTTAATTATGCCTCAAATATTTTGTGACATCAGTAAGATGTCTTTCATTATGCCCGGAACGTTTTTAAACACAAACTAGGCCTCGTAGGGGTAGTTTGGTCATTTAAAAGGTTATAAAAGAGTTTAAGTATTTATCTGAGTTACAGGTCTGATGTAATCAGTAAAAATACTCAATTTAATAAGTTTTAACAGTAGGGTAAAGTATATATATGTGAATTTACCCATTATAACCAAATTATGCACCGAAGGGGCATTTTGGTAATTTCACATAAGCCGAAAAGCTCAAAACCGAAGTCTGAGTTAATCAACCTTTGTTTACTGTTAAAAACTTCTAAGTCGCCTAAAATATCAGTAGGTATCAACCCGGTTATGTTCAATATAATTTTTACACATACTATGCGTTAAAAACGCTAAATAAGGCGATTAAGAGTCGTTTACGGGTTCGATACATAAAGCTGATATTTTTATACTTCCATAAGGCTTAAAATAATTTATTTAACATATCTAATCAGTAGAAAAAGGTTTGGAGTCGTTTAGATATGTAAAACTCATTTTATGGCCCGTAAGGGCAAAACCGACAATTACCGGATTAAGCCTACGACTACTAGTTATGCTCAGCCTAAAATTAATTAAAAATCTTCAAAAATCCCAAAATAATATATTACATCAGTGGTTATTAAGTTTGATACCAAAAAGTAGGCTTAACTAGGCTATACGCTAATTACGCCATTTCATTTACATAAAGCTTTAAATTTGCGATAATGAGCATAACTCTTAATCTACAAGTCAAACTGATGTCAAACTTTGCATACAAGTTTATATATCAGTAATTTAAGTTTCTACTCTTTTACATTTCCAAAAATCACGTTTTTAGGTAATAAGGGCATAATGGTCAACATATGAGCTATTAACGGAAACGCGTAAACGAATGGGTCAATCAATGAACCAACCACAGAGGGTTTTGCTAACATGTAGCCTGGTCCTAAGGAAGCTCTAAGGCATTTCCAATTCATACTAAAGCGGGTCAGAACTGAAGTCAAAGCAAAAGTCAAAGCTTTGCGACTTTTGGTTCCGAACCGGGTCTAAACAGGAAATTGTCGGGTTGAACATGTTTAGACATGTTCTTACACTAATTATTTAATTCTATTAATGATCAAACAGGTTGTACATGTTCTAGATAGCTAATTATGCATAAATTGTAATTTACATATTCTGTTGACTTTTTAAATACAAGTTTGACCCGACATTTGACCTGGTTAGAGTGGGAATCAGGGGGAAACCTTTTGAGGTTTTATTACCCACATAATTACCAACTTATAACTACTTTCACTTTGACTAATCACTGGACCATTAGTGATTAATCTTAAAGTCAACCGTTAATTACGACGGTTTGACTTTTAAGCTAAAACTAAGCTAAAACTTAATTAAGAAAGGATTAGCAAACTTACTTAAGTCCTAAGCTTGACTAGGAAGGACTTGGGTATGCTTTGAAGCTCCAGAAAGGCTCCTCAATTGCAGATGAAGGTGTGAGAATGTTTGTGACTTGAAGGCCTATTTATAGTGGATTTACTCACCACATTTGATTGACAAATAAGTCTAGCACACACCACAATCAATCAACACTTGTTACTAGTGTGTAGGGGGTGTTTTTAGGGGCCAAGTGAAGTGAAAAATCGGTTTAAAATCAATTGGAATGCACCTAGCAGACACACCTCCATGAATTTCGGAGCTGGCTGGTCAGAAGAGGCAGTCGCGTAGTGCGACTGCATGAGTCCTCATGCTCGCGCTACGCGAGCGTGTATGCTTCAGCCAACAAATTTTCTGTTAATTGCTGCTTGGTCCTTGGCCCTTCAATCCTTGTTCAGACACTTATTTATTGCAGTATGAACCCTTATAATTGACGTATAAGGGCTTCAAGATATATACCCACTTCGTTAAGTCCCCGGTTAACTTTATTGTTACCCGAAAAGGCCTAACTTTCAACGTTGACGCTTTTAACCTTTGTAAACGAATTTGATCACAACTTGCTCATACGATAACGAAAATTTATGAAATTTATATCGTGCTTTCTAGTGAGCATAATTAACCGTTACAAAGCTTTGGGTTTGCTAAAAGGTCACCCAGAGGTATAACTTAAACATGTTGACACATTTAACCCTTGTGGTTTGAAATCTCTCACTTTTAGCTTCGTATGATCCACGACTTATCCGTCTAAGGGTATACACATCATGTAGGGTTATTGTAAAGTATATTTATCCATTGTTGACGTTTTGAACCCTTATTTTCACATACTTTCTATGTTTGTCAACTTTAGTCCCTCTAAAGTATACTTTCCCACGTTCAAGCTTATGACACGTGTCAATACCTTATAGGACGTGAATTTTTGGGGTGTTACATCCTCACCCCCTTAAAAGAAATCTCGGCCCGAGATTTACCGAATTAAAGGAAGTATTCTCTGCCTAATAATGGCAACTTACAGATGATTAGGAATTTGTACGATCTTATTTGTTGTTTCCAATGCAACTTTCAGATCCTGAATATTGGACTTACCCATCTATTGTCCTAACAACAGATGTTTAACATTTCATTTATACAAGGTCTCTAAAGGAGCAACCCTGATACTTCTATATCAACTATTATAGAAAAGCTTCTCTTGAGATGGTTATTTCAACCACTGTTTAACTAATCTTAAGGAGTAGCTAATCCTTACAGTTAGTCGAACAATTCGACGATCCTGGGTAGTTGATGGCGATTCTTAATCGTTGTTTAAATAGGGTTGCGGTAATGAGTGCATAAGCAAAATGAACCGTCTTTCTTATCTAACAAATATCAAACTTTCGGAATATCGCGTTAGGCTATACGAACCCTTTATTTTAAAACTTAGTAAGTCAGGGTTTCGATTCTTCCTATGATGGTACTAGCCGTCTTGGAGATTTCATAATAATATAGCCTTAAATGGGATATGAAACTTAACCCTACCTGCCTCCCAGGGGTAAACAGGGTAATCCTAGGAGAAGATAATCAAGGTACAAGGAGGTTACAGAGATTTCCATATCTCAGGCTCCAGTTCACTCATCAACGTTTGTGTCTAATAAGTGACACATTCATGTTATGAGTCCACATATTCCGTTACCAAGGAATATTTATTTGGAAAATTCTATTCCGGATATCTCCTTTGAATACTACTAGTCGACATTAGTACAATATGACCATTGGGATATCTCAGGGGTTCCATGTATTAAACCTCCATACTGATCAGGCATGGAAGTAATCTATGGGACACACTAGGATACGCCAACCCTCATATGGCACTTTCATCAAACATAGTTTGGCATTCGCAGGCGATAAAAACAATGAGAAGAATAATTAAAATAACATATGTTGTCGTACTCTATGCAAAGAAAGAGTGCTCTTAGATTTTCGGAAGGATTCCTTGCCGATCTATAAGAATCGGTTACTATGGTTTCCTTGGTAGTTTTACCTTGTGGATGATGATAAAAATTTCTGCTAAGTTTATGGTTCATGAAGATTTATTATTGCTTGTATTAAAAACAGGACACTTAGCAGAAATTATCATTGATAAATGATAAGAAAGTTTATTGTACAAGTGCTTATATTTAATCAATAATGGAAGTTTTCACAAACTAGGCACCTAGCTCGGTTGGCTAGGCGCGCGAAAGGGTGTGGCCTAGACCCGGGTTCGATTCCGGGGACGGCCGGTTCCACCATTTTTGCGACTTACCGATTTCTTACAGGAACAGAAAAATAGTTCTGGTAAATTTTCTACTTGTAAATTTTTTTTTTAACACTTAATATATATAGGGTCCTTATGAAAAGTTTTAAAAACTTGTTGTACTTATAGTTTATGAAGGATTTACTGGTATCCGAACCAAAATAAAAAAAACTCTTAACATTTAAATTACTGATAAATGTCAAGGAATGTACCTATTGTCATTATTTATGGACTAGCTTAGGCATTTTAGGCGCTTTCAATTTTAGGCTTTACTTCCTCAGCCGCATTTCCTTTGACAAATTTAGGGCACGTAGTCTTGATGTGGCCCTTCTCATTACAGCCGAAGCAGACTGCATTCATCATGTCCTTACAGTCCAACGTTTTATGTCCCTTAGCCTTGCAGATCCCACAAGTCCTGGGCTGCGATTTGGATTTTGCTTCGAACCTGCATTTCCCATAATGGCGCTTCTTGCAGGTCTCACATACTGGTTTCTGGTCGGACTTTTGTTTGTTCTTCTTCTTAGAACTCTGGGAGTTATCTACCTTCCTTTTCCTTTTTAGTTCATCCTTTACATCAGAGGAATGAACGAGATCCTTCTTAAGAGTAAGGATGTGTGGTCCTAGATAAAATTTGGACTGAGCAGCATGAGGCTCCTTGAACTTTTTCACAGCCTTCTTCACAGCTTTTCCAACAGCTGCGTCTATCATAGTTTGAAGAACATCTTTGGAAATTCTAAGGTTCACAATTTCAGCATCATTAGCATGCGTCGTGCCATCAATGGCGCGATCGACTGTTGTCTTATCCGAGTTTGCCATACTTTCTATTGGTTCCTAACACCAATAAAACAATTTCTTAGTTGAAATCCAACCACTTCTATTTTTCATTCTGATGGCCTTAATATATACTAACCATGGCGTCAATAACCTATACAGGCTATTATAGCACTAATATTCTTAATGAACATTATTTAAAATGTATTAATATTACTTAGCCTAGGTCGCAAAAGACCATCAATGGCAATTAAGATTTGGACCTAGTCCATCACTTTTCTGACAGAGGATCAAAACGTCACATCTGTCTTTATTATATTTAAGAAATTAGGTAGCTTGAAAGCTTGCCATAGGAATATCAGAAAAGAGTGATTCCTATTAGATATAAAATATCCATCTAAGGTTTGTTGGAGCATTTTCTAAAGTGCCATCGGCCAATTTCTACCTCGTATTAAATGACCGAAGTGCTAATCAGGCGGAGACAACAGTTCTCTATAGTTATTGTTCAATATTGAATCATATGTGCCAGTATCAAGTAATTTCTGCATAAACTGCTTGATAAGGAAAGGTACCTGATAAATAGTT